>JAODAL010016097.1:0-81779 GCA_025379985.1 Phyllomedusa bahiana
CTGAGAGAGCTTTAGCCCTTTCTTACATGCCCCTTTGGGTTTTTCAAAGGGGTATATTAGATACGGCCTTGGGCAAAAAACTGGAAAAAGGGCCCGCGCCGTTAGGCTTCTTATTGATGGGGATGAGGGTGAAAAAGTTTTTAAGGCACCGGGTTTGGGAAAAATGTTTTCTTTTTTATTTAAAAAATTAAAAATAGTTGTAGTGTTATTAGATACCCGCTTTATCTGATGACAGACAAAAATGAAGAAAACTTTCAAGCCCCTGTGTTTGTTTGGTGTTTCTTTTTTATATTTGAATCCCAAAATTAAAAGGGTTTTTTATTTTAGTGAACTTTTCACAGGAGCAGCAAATTTTTCAGCTCGTTCTCTGGCTGTGTGTGTCTCTCTCAGCTCCATGATTTGTTTTCAAAATTTCATTAGCATCTTGCAGATAAGGGCTCCGGGCAGTGCAGTCTATCGGCCCGTGTCTTTTCTGTATTGACAAACCACTTTGTTGTTTATTATTTCCAAATTAAGTTTTGAGACGCTCCCCTTTGGATTCCTCCAAATCCCCACTCCCTCCTCACTCCCCCTCCCCCTTTTCCCCCGAGCTTATGACTCAGCCCTGGTTTTGGGGACATTCTGCCTTTTACTAAGGAGAGACCTACCCAAATGGTCTTTGGCCCAAATTTCCCCCTTTTAAACTGAAAGGGGAAAATTTCTAGAATGGGGCAAATTGTTTTTAAAAGAAGTGGAATTTTTTTTTTGAAAATTTCCCGGGAAAAATTCGGTTCGGAACCAAAATGAACTTTGGGGTACTTTCCGGGGTGAACGAAAATGTGCTTTTCATTGAAAAAATGGGTTTTAAACACATGGCGTTACATGGGGCCCAAAAAACTCTTTGGAAAAAGAAGGGGGATAGCCCATGCAGGGGCAGAGATGAAGCCAATCAGGGACCCGGGGGGGATTCTGTGAAGTCACCGCACTATATAAAGGGCGGGCGCGATGTGGGAGGGTCAACCGCTCTAAATGTACTGATCAGGGAAGGTGCTGCCCCCGGGGTGATTGTTACTGAAAGAACTGTTTTTATAACCCGCGTTTTTGGGGGGTGTCTCAGCCCTTTTCCCCAGGACCCGCTTCTTTTAATGGGCTATTTCTTTATTTTTTTGGGGTATTGGATCAGAAAATCCCCGGGGTGGTTCCCCTGCAAGGCCCGCATATACATTTTAATTTCTATTGCTCACCAGCACATTTTTAATATCCAAAGGGGTTTTTTTTAAGCCACTTCCTCTTGTTTTATTTAAAGAAACAGCGTTTTTTAAAAACAAATTCCCTTCATTTTTTTGCTCAAATTTTTTGCGCAATTTTACAAAACCAGGGGTTTTAAATTTAAACCGGGTTTTTTTTCTTAATTTTTGGTTTATTCCCCAAAAAAACCGTCTTTTTTTACCCGCCCAAAAAAAAACAATTTTTCCCGTAGCATAATTCCCCAAGCGAAAAGGGTTTAATTTTCAAATTTTTTTTCTTGTTGTGTTTTGCGTAAAAAAAAAAACACCATTGTAACACGCTCCAAAGCTAGTAGTTTGTGGCTGCCCCAAATTTTTTTGTGCCAAATTTACATCCAGGGGGTTAAAATTTAAAAGGGTTTTTTTTTGCTGTTTGGGGGACAAAAATAAAAAACCGTTTTTTTCACCGCCAAAAAAATTTTCAATTTTCCGTAGCATAATTCACAAGCGAAAAGGTTAATTACAATTTTTTTTTGGGTTTTGTAGCGTAAAAAATTTCGCCATTGTAACACGCTACAAAGCTTTGTAGTTTTTTGGCCCCGCTTTTAAATTTTTTTACGAAAATTTTTTAAAACCCGGGTTTAATTAAGCATTGTTTTTCTGCGGGGGTGACTCCAAAAAAACTTTTCTTTTTCACCCCCAAAAAAAATAAAAATTTTCCTTTTTGCATAATTACAAGCAAAGGGGTTAAAATTAAAATTTTTTCTTTTTGTGTAGTGTAAAAAATAGGGCCATTGTAACACGCTAAAAAAGCTAGTAGTTTGTGGCTGCTCAATTCTTTTGCGCAATTTACCCCAAAGGGGTTTTAATTAAGCGTTGTTTTTTTGCTTTTGGTGACAAAAATAAAGGGGGTTTTTTTCACCCCCAAAAAAATTTTAAAATTTTCCCTGTAGCAAAATTTCCCCAAAAGCAAAGGGGTTTTTTTACAATTTTTTTCCCCCTTGTTTTTGTAGCGAAAAAAAATACGCCATTGTAAACACGTAAAAAACCCAATAGTTTGTGGTGTAAATTTTCTTTTGCGCAATTTACATCCAGGGGTTAATTAAGCGTTGTTTTTCTCCCTATGGTGACAAAAATAAACCGTTTTTTTCACCCCCAAAAAAAAAAAATTTTCCCTGTAGCATAATCAAAAGGCGAAGGGTTTTAATTAAATTTTTTCTCTTTTTGTGTAGCGAAAAAAAAATACCCCCATTTTTCCACGTCCCCAAAGTAGTTGTTTGTGGTGCTTTTTTTCTTTTTGCGAAATTTACACCCGGGGGTTTAAATTTTAAGGGGTTTTTTTTTGGCTTGTGGTGACAAAAATAAACCGTTTTTTTCCCCCCAAAAATTTAACAATTTTCCTTTTGGGGCATAATTCACAAGAAAAGGGTTTAAATTTTACAATTTTTTCTCTTGTTGTGTAGCTTTTAAAAAATACTTTCATTTGTAACACGTTTCCAAGCCTTTGGTTTGGGGGCTGCCTAAATTTTCTTTGCGAAATTTTAAACCACCCGGGGGTTTAAAAACAAATTTTTATTTTCTGTATTTTGTACTCAGTAAAAGAAACTTTTTTTTTTCCCGCCAAAAGAAAATTTCGTTGCCCAAATTTTTATCCGAAAGTTAATTAAGCCTTTTTTTGTTTCTTTTACAAATTTAGTAAAATACACAGAGTTTTTTAAAAGGCACCCTTTCAAAATTTAATTTTTTCCCCGGGCCCCTTTGGGGGAAGCGCAAATTTTTTGTCCCAAGGGTTACCCAAGCTTGTTTGTGGGTTTATTTGGAGTTTAAAATACAAGGGGGTGTATTTTCAGAAAACAAGATATCTTCATCAAACAGTGTCTGTACAAATTTTGAAACCCCCAAAAGTTTGTCAAGACAGAGAGGTGGGAGGCTCTTTTACCTGCGAAATGGCAAATGGAACAACATTCCTGGGGGCAGGCCCAGGTTTGCAGCCCCCACGAGGGGGGCGTCGCAGCGGGGTACTCGGTGGGGGCCACAAAAATGGGGGTGTCATTTTAGCGGGCCCTGTGCTGACTAGGGAACCCCAAGGGTTTTTTGATTGGGTTTAATAGGTCATTTCCACTTTTCCCCCCAAAATGGGCTTTGACAACCACCCAAAAAACGGTTGGGGGGGGTTGGAACACAACCCTTTGTTTTGGGTAGCCGGGAGCGGGTCACCGGCCCTCACCTGTCCTCAACCCGCCTCTTCCCACCCGGTTCCCCGACCGAGATTATAGTGGTCGGGGCTCAGCGCCATATATGGGGATGCAATTTGAGGGGGGGCAGTAGCAGTACTTGGCAGCGAAAAAAGGGGGGCCAATATCCCGTTTCTTGCAGTAGGGGAAAAGTATAGATGTGCAGTGGCATGGGGGTCATTTGTGAGGGTCAGCCTCCTCCCAAAGAGGGTGTTTGAGGACAGCAGTGAGATGAAACCCAAAAAATAGATGATGTGTAGCCGACCGCACTTGGGGGCCGGTGAGGGAAACAAGGGTTCATCATCGTCAGGAGAAAAAAGGGGGGGCAGTTGCCGTCAGGCAGCGGGCAGCCAGAAAGTGGGTTGTGTGGCCTTGTCAGAGGGGTACAGCAGTGGAGGTCGGGAGCCAAGGGCCCGGGGTAGAAAACCCCGCTTCGCAGGCCCAAGAAAGTAGCGCACGGGGGGGCCCTCAGGAGGCGCGGCGGAGTAGTCATAAAAGTGCGGAGCGTTGGGGTAAATCAGCACTCGGGGTTTGGCAGTTCTTTGCAAAGCCCACCGGGGGACCCGAATATGGGTATATGTGAATCTTGGGGGCAAAAAGTGAACCCGGGGCCAGGGAGTAATTGGCCCCACGGCCCTGCTCAACACTTGCAGCTTCACATCCGGGGGCCTGGGAGAAAGTGGTTCAGGGGGGGGGTCCCTTCCGCCCCCAAGGGCGCCGTGGACGCATCCCATTGCGCCAGTCGGGCTCCACCCCCTCTGCAGAAGGACTGTTTCTTTTGACTTTCATTCCCCCCAGTCCGATGCCCCTGCTCCTGCTACTCAGGGGCCAGCAGGTTCGGGGCGATTCAAAGAGACAACAGTATGGTCCAAACCACCCAAGGGTGCGCATGACCGTGCCCCTGCCCAAGTTTTGGTACGCAGCCCCTCCCTTTCAAATGGTGGACTCTGCACCTTCAGAGAACTAATGGGTTGTGCCGGCCGAGAGGAGAGTTTAAGCCGTAAATTTTTTTTCCAAAAAGGCAAGTACAGCACTTCATAAATATGTTGAACAGAAGTGGGCCAGTCCTTGAGTTATCGGTTTTTTCCGGTGCACGGCAGCGCGGGATCTGGGCTGTAAATAGGTAGGGAGTACAGTCCCTTTTGGCCCCCTGGGTGAATGGCTTCCTGCCCGGCCCCAACAACTTGGGCAGGAGACGCCGCTTTCTCCCCCACGTTGTCAATGGGGGGTCCTGCGCAATGTCCCCCTCCCCCTCCCCCCACCAAACCCCCCCAAACTCAGCCCCCAAGTACGGGTCATCATACCCCATGTGTGGGCACGCGGTGTCACCAGTTTTACACCCGGTTGCCTCGGCGAAAGGAATTTTTCCCCAGGGGAGGAAAATGCTCCCCGTATGCAGCAAGAAATCGATGTGTTTGGGTTTCTCCCCCCCCAACTTGGGAAAAAGAAAACCCTTTGGGGACGATGGTTTTGGGCAATGGAGGAAAAAATGGGTCCCCGCTGCACCGGGAGGGTTGGTCCCTGCGCCCGGCATGGCGCCCCGTGTTCAAAATTGGGGGTGAAAAGGTTCCTGAAGTCTTCCCCAGTCTTCAGGGAAAAAGTTTTTGAAAATGGGGCCCGGAAACTGTGCATTTCACTTTTTTCCATTCGTACAAAGCCCCGGAACACCCTCTTTGAGTTTCCGGGCAGAACAGCCTCCCCCAACACACTCTGATATGCGATTTTTTTCCACCCTTGGAATTTTCCCGCCTGCCATGTTGGGGCCCACGTAAGAAAAAGGGGAAAGGCCCCTTAAAGATTTTTTTTATGATCCAGGGGGGACAGGAGTACTCCCCCGTGTAAAATTTGATGTCACCAGTGGTATCTCATGTTTTGGGCACCCCGCCCCTTTGTTTTAGGCTATTTGAAAAAAGGCCCCAAAGTTATTTGTCAGGTCGCCCCGGAATACGGGGATGAATAACGTCATTCCCCTGCTTCATTTTCCTGGGCAGTGTTTAAAAAAACTGTCGGGGAAGGGGGGCTGGAGTGTGGTGACCCACATTCGCGGCCATATGATTGGGCCCCTGGGGACCCGAAAAGGGGAGGAGGAGGAGGGGGGAAAGGAAAAATTGAGCAGAAAGCATTTTTCTGGTTTTAAAAGAGTGGATTTTTACCCCCGGTGACAAAAAGGAAGGAGCAGGAGCAGCTTGGAGGAGGTTTGATGGGATGAGGAAGACGAGGAGATTGGGAAACCCCAAAAAAACCCCTGGCAGTATTTCAGTGGAGATGGGGGGGGCCCCCCGGGGTCACTTGGGGCGATGGCCCGCAGCATGAGATTTGCCTGGCTAAATGACAGTGAATAGTCAGAAACGGAGAGGGATGACTTCTGGTCTCCCCCCCTATTGGACCCTCGCTACCGGTCCAAAAATTTTGGGGGAGCCTTTTTTTCCCCCGCTATTTAAAAGGGAATGGGCAAACTCAATTTCCCATAGGGAAATTTTCCCTAAATTTAGTTTGGGCCCCGCCTATGTGCGGCCCTCGTCCCCCCTCTGAAGGCTGGGCCCGGGGGGGTTCCCCAGCGCTCACGTTTCTACCCGCCGCGGCTGGGTGGGGGAAAAATGGGGGGGTTTGGGGCATACCCGCTCCATCAGCAGCAACCTTTTGGGCTGGAGTCACTGAAAGAGCGCTTCCTTCACCCGCCTAGTGAGGAAAGGGGAGTCGGGCCCGCGCAGAGAAATAGGACCTGGGACAGTCCCTTTAACTAAAAGGTGGTTGGCCTACTTGGACAGCACTTGCCCCCCCCAGTTAGAAGATCCGCTGGAACCTTTTTGGGGAGCCAAAAATGGATGGGTTTGGGCCCCAAAAATTGCCGGGTTTGCAGTGGAAAAAGTTCCTGCCCCGGGCCCGTGTGTGGCATCAGAGCGGGGGGGTTCAGTGCGGGGGGGGCCCTCGTTACCCCCAAGGGGAACCCCCCTTGTTTCCCCGGGAAAAGGGGGAACGAATGACCCTTTGGGCAAAAATGGGAAACGGCCCTTTGGTCGGTCGGGATTCCCCACACCAATTTCCTTAGGCATCAGACTACCTCAGCCAAAGATTGGCCCCACCCAAACTGGAGAAATGGTCTGGGTTCAAACTACCCCGCTCAAACCCCCTTTTTGATGGCCCCCCACCCCCCCTTGCTGGCCCGTTTCCCATCTGCCACCAACCATCTTTCCGGGACGGTTTTGCCCCCCCCCCTTTCCCCACTTGTCATTGTGCCACTCTTGCCTCTGCTGTGTGCTGGGGTTTCTGGTACCTACACCCCCCTGTGTCATTGTGCCCCCTCTCTGCCTCTGCTGCTGGGGGTTTTTGTTTTTCTGTGGTACCAAAACCCGTGTCATTGTGCCCCTCCTGACTCAGCTGTTTCTTCGTTCCCCCCCACCTTGTATTTTGCCACTCGTGGCTACTATTTTTGCCCCTCCAAATGTCATTGTGCCACTGCCGACCATGCTGCTGCACGTGACCTCCCCCTTGGGCATTGTGCCAAATCTGTGGCCTACTCCGTTTTTGCCACCTCCAAATGTCATTGTGACTGCCCGACCCATGCTGCTGCTACCCTGACCCCCCCCTTCAGTCATTGTGCCATTTGCCTACTCCCGTTTTTGCCCCCTCCAGAATGTCATTGTGCCACTGCCCGACCCCCATGCTGCTGCTGCCGTGCCCCACCCCCGTGTCATTTTGCACTCTGTGGCCTATTCTGTTTTTTTCCACCTCCAGAATGTCATTGTGCCATCTGACCTCTGCTGCTGCGTGGTGCTACCGTGCCTCCACTCTCTGTCATTTGGGACTCTGGGCCCACTCCTTGTTTTTGGCCCTCCAGAAATGTGTTGTGTCACTGACTGACCCCATGCTGCTGCTTTTGGCCCTCCCACGTGTATTGTGCCCTCTGTGGCCTATCCTGTTTTTTTCACCTCCAGAATGTCTTTTTGCACTGCCTGCCTCTGCTGCTGCTGTCGTGCCTCCACCTGTTTTCTTGTGCTACTCTGGGGGCCTCTCCCGTTTTTGCCACCCCCAGAATGTCATTGTGCCACTGCCGACCCATGTGCTGCTGTGGCTGCCCACGTGGACCTCCAGTCTCGTCATTTTTCCCCCTCTGTGGCCTACTCCCGTTTTAGCCACCTCCAGAAATTATTTGCCATGCCCAACCTCAGCTGCTGCTGTGTGAACTCCCCCCTTGTCATTGGCCCCTCTGTGGCCTTTTCTCCCGGTTTTGCCACCTCCAGAATTCATTTTGCCACGTGACCTAAAGCTGCTGTTCCCCTCCCACTTGTCATTTGCCCCTCTGTGGCCTACTCCCGTTTTTCCCCCCCGAATGTCATTGTGCCACTGCCTCCTCGCTGTTTCTGTGCCGTGCCCTCCACCTGTGTAATTGTGCCACTCTGTGGCCCCCACTAATGTTTTGCCACTCAGAATGTCATTGTGCCCCTGTTTACCCCATGCTGCTGCTGCTGTAACCTCCCCCACTGTGTCATTGTGCACTCTGTGGCCTACTACTGTTTTGCCACCTCCAGAATGTCATTGTGCCACTGTTGACCTCATGCTGCTGCTGTCATGACCTCCACACTGTGTGATTGTGCCACTTTGTGGCCTGCTACTGTTTTGCCACCTCCAGAATGTCATTGTGCCACTGTCTGACCTCATGCTGCTGCTGCGGTGACCTCCACTCTCTGTCATTGTGCCACTCTGTGGCCTACTCCTGTTTTAGCCACCTCCAGAATGTCATTGTGCCACTGCCTGACCTCATGCTACTGCTGTGGCTGCTGCCGTGACCTCCACACTGTCATTGTGCCACTCTGTGGCCTAGTCCTTTTTTTGCCACCTCCAGAATGTCATTGTGCCACTGCCTGGCCTCATGCTACTGCTGTGGCTGCTGTCGTGATCTCCACACTGTGTCATTGTGCCACTCTGTGGCCTACTACTGTTTTGCCACCTCCAGAATGTCATTGTGCCACTGTCTGACCTCATGCTGCTGTGGCTGCCGCCGTCACCTCCACACTCTGTCACTAATGTTGCCACCTGAGCTCTCAGTTTGTTTTTTTCCAGCTTTCGCTGGTATGACTTTATCAGGCTACATTCCCGCTTGAGTTTTTTGGTCAGTTTTGCCCTCTTAAGTGCCCAGGGAATTTTATAGTGAAGCGATTCTAAGAGCGGCGGCAGTCATCTGCGTGTCATACTAAAACACAACATTGTATGAAGACCAAACCAAGCTCCCTCTGCATATTTAAGCATGGCACAACGTTCTACAGCACCCTGCAGGCTCTGGGCAGCCTGGAAATAGCTGTTTTTTAACGTGATTCGTGCCAAAGTAATTCGGACTGAAATTCCCCCATCTCTAGAAATTACACATTCAAAATGCGAACAAAAAAGAATAAAAAGTTTAAAATACACTATTGCCAGGTCCTATATATTTTATGTCACAAGACTTTGGCTTCAAATTTCTTTGGATATCAATATCTACAACCTACCTAGAGGTGGACTGAATAGAAATAATAATATAATATAAATGAATGACTTGACCTTCTTTCTGCTACATCCTGCAGTGGCAGTTTTTAGGAACCTGGCTGTGGTGTCTTAATCCAGATTTTATAAATAATAATACTGGCCAGAATGTCATTAACAAATCATAGCCCAACTGTTCTCCAACACAATAGATTGCCTGTTGTTTCCCATGAGATAAGTAACCTTTGATACAACTACATGCTGTTTTTGACAAACTCAAACAGGTATGCTGATGGAAGAGTCAGCTGAAAAGTTGATCAGAAAACAGCTGTGTTATGTCTATGGTCAGCATAAAGTACGACCAGTTTTTTTTTTTTTATGTATGTCACTCTAATGTATTTTTGAGGATCACCTATTTTAAAAAAAACATTGTAAACATGCACACAAAAAAATAATAACCTGAACTTTTTGACAGAATTCATAGAGCAAATGTTTTTTCTAAATAGTTTAAAAAAAAAAAAATAAAAAAAATTTTGGGATTAAAAATTTAAATTTGACAGTGCCATTCTTCACCCCACAAGGGCCATTTAAAAAACTTTGGCCTCTGCCGTGTCTAGCTGTATTTCAAGAGTTAAAAGGGCATTCCCATGAAGCAAATTTGTATGTACGGGTTGGCTTCAGCTGTGCAACCCTTGACCGTGCAGGGAACAGGGAGGGAAAAAATTTTTGCGGCCACCCTTCCCCCTTTTACAAAATATAAAAATTTCCGAATATATGGGAAAGTATGTGGTTTCCACCCAACATCCCGGAGTTTTACAGAGGGGGAATGGGAGCAAAAAGAACCCCCCCCCTTTTTCATTTTTTCATGCATTGTCAGTTCGCAGTTTCGCTGGGGCCCGGGGACCTGTTTTTTGCTTAGGGGAAACCCCCTTTTTTAAATCAGTGTTTGTTTTCATGATTTTGTTTTTATTTTTTTGTGGTTTTTCAATCAAAGACAAAACTCTAGTATTCAATTTTAAATTTTGTTCTCTGAAAGATCTAGCCTTCCCTCCTTAGCTTGTGAAATCTCAGACCAGGGATTGCAAATGAAAACGGTGCATTGGTTTTGAAGGGGGCCACAGTGTTTTTTCCATTGTTTACAATAGGCCAAAACCGGGGCCCAAGTAGGCCCCCGGGCCCCCATCCCCCCCCCTCCAGCCCTTTAGGGATGGGGGACCGGGGCCCGTACCTTTGGGCCCGGGGTCTGCTAATAGTAGCGCTGACGGCCCCCCGGGGCCCCCGGGTTTTTGCTGAGAGGCCCGGGCCGCGGGCCGTCAGCGCTACTATTGCGGGTGGAATTAGGAACGATGCGGTGAACTCCGCTACCCCCGCCGCTGCCCCCCTCGGGCGCACACAGAGTTTAACTGTGGGGGGCCCGGGAAAGCTGCCGGGGGAAAGGGGCCCCGGGCGCTGGGGGGCATGCCCGTCCATCACGCCCACAACCCCGGGAAAAGTTTCCCTCGGATGGAAGATGGGGCCGGGGCTGGGCCCGGGGGGGAAGGGCGGGGTTAACCCGGGTGAGTATTAGTTTTTTGTTTTTTTTTAATTTTTGGCCCATAAAACTATATTCTGCCTGGGGACCCCCTAGCTATCTTTTACCCTGGGGCCCACCCCTTTATCTATAACCTGCCGGGGGACAACCTCACTATCTAGTTTATGCCGGGGGGCCCACACCCCTTAGCTATCTGTATCCCCTGCCGGGGGGCACACCTAAATATCTATTCCCTGCATAGGGTCAAAACCCCCACTTTATATCTCCCGGGGGACAACCTAGCTATCTATTATACCGGGTGGGGCCCAAAACCTAACTAAAACCCTGCCGGGGGACATCCTAACTATTAAAATCCCTCCCTGGGGACACCCCTTGGTATCTCTATATTCCCCTGGGGACACACCGGGTTTTTCCCCTTACCTGCCGGGGGAAAACACCTAAATTTTTTCTCCCGGGGGGACACCCCGGGGCTTTTTCTCTTTTTCCCTGCCTGGGGAACCCCTAACTTTTATATCTGCCTGGGGAAAAATGGCTACCCTCTATCCTCCCTGTGGACACCCCTAAATTTATCTATTTTTCCTGCCTGGGGATACACCTAACTTATCTTTATACCTGCCGGGGGACACCCCCCAAACTATCTAAAATATCTGCCTGGGGACACCCCCTAACTATCTATATCCCTGCCTGTATGGGACCAAACTAGCTATAACCTGCCTGTGTGAAGCTTTAACTATATACCTGCCTGTCTGGACACCTAACAAACTGGGATCCCTGCCGGGGGGGGAAGTTTGAAACCTATCTAGATACCTCCCTTTTGGGGGGAGCTGTACCTATCTGGGATACCTCCCTGGGGGAGCTTTTCCTACTATTTTCCTGCCTGAGGGGAGCTTTTACTTATCTACAGTATATACCTGCCTGAGGGGGGGGTGAACCTATCTATTTTTCCTCCCTGAGGGGAGCTGTCCCTATCTTATTTCCTCCCTGAGGAGAGCTTTTACCTATCTATATACCGGCCGGGAGGGGAGCTGTACCTTTTTTTATCCCTGCCTGGGGGGAGTGTATCTCTATCCCCTGCCTCCCGGGGTACCAAATACCCAATTTTACCTGACTGAGGGGAGCTGAAATTTTCCTGCCGGATAAAGGGTGACTTAATTACATACCCCTTCTGAGGAGGCTGTTTTTTCCCTCCCTTTTACTGTGAAACCATCAGTTATATAGAGATATAAGATACACCCCCCGGGTAAGTTTCCACAAAGAAAAAAACCCCCAAAAACGTTTTTTTTTTTTCCCGTTATCTTGTTTTTTTAGTGGGGGGCCCCCCCCAAAACCATCGCACTTTCTCATGCGGCCCCATGGGAAAATTAATTGCTCACCCCTGCAATAGGCGCATTACATTGTGTCGTGTGCGTATGAAAACACCTGGGTTTTGGGTATTTTACATTTCCCATTTACATCGAGAATATGGCGTAAAAAGGTTTTTTTTCCCAAAAAAAATAGAAAAAAAAAGGGCCCCTTTTTTTGCATATTGGGAAATGTTTCCTTAATGACCTTTTATTTATTAGTTCTAAAAATACTTTTTACAATCAATCAGCCCCTTTCTAATCCTGTGTTGTAGAAAAGAGCAATATGACATGGTGGAAAGATCTTTCTTCTTGAATGCTGAGACTGCTTTGTTTAGTTTTTTATTACCTGCTGAAAACCAAGAACTAGCACCCTCTTTACACATTGGCATTTAAAACTTGCACGGCAGCCTTTGTGGTATGCTAATTTTTGCCCATTTTCTGTCCAAAAATATGATGCAATAAGCGGGCCTGTCCCAAAAACAAAAAAAAAAAGGCCTTTTATTTTATCTTTTACTTGCTTTCCAAATATCCAGCATTTGGAAATTGGGGATGTGTTGTTCTCTTGGCCCCACTACCCGATTATACAATGTATTTCTGTTATTTTATGTCATAGATAGTTATTGCATGAGACACAAAATGTGGCTATCATGTCACCTGACACATTGTAAATCTTCTTTCTTTAACAAGTATTTATTAACTGATGCAAAGCTGAGGTCATAGTCCTCCAGATTTCCCAAGAACTTTTTACTTAGCTCCTTAATTTGTAGTTTAAAATCCACAATGGGAATCCTTCAAGTCTCTGCTATTTTTTACTAATTTACACTTGATTAAATATGTAAACACTTTGAGGGGGGGCTTTAGTGCCCTTTTCCCGGGCAGAGCTTGGGAAAAAAATGTTAAATGTGCACCTCCCTTCCCTCTAATTAGAAATCTGAATACACACTGTAACTTGCACATTATAAGAGTTTTACTCTTCCCATCTACAATGAAACATTAACTCTTTATTGGTGAATCTTAGCATTTCCCCAAAAATGTATCAGAAACTGTAAGTCCTTGGGCTGATGCTCTTTAAAATTTATGGGAAACCATTGGTTTAATACAAATTAATTAGTAGGAACTTTTGCCCACCCTCACAAAATTCCTGAAAGGTTAATACAACATGGTTAGGCTTTTTTTTAATTTTCCCCAGAAGAAGTAGAGAAAGGGGTTGAAAGAGGGGGCCACATGTATGAACCTGTTTAGGTCTAAAACTCACTTTTTTGCCTATAGGTTACTTAGAACTTAGAACATGTTCATGTTCTGGTCATATGTCACATGGAAAACATATAAAAACATTTATATGTGTTTTTAACATGGATCCACATCTAAAACCATAGGGGAGTGCATGAGAGTCGTTTCTGACTGTAAATCGCAAGTAAAAGAAAAGATACTATGCAACAACATGTGAAATACTCGTTGAAAACTGCATCGTCCGATGCGGATTTCGACAAAATAATCTGATGATACTCGTTGTGTTTTGTTGTTCACTTTTTTATGCATAAAGGTAAAATATCCAGCATTCAAATCCAGCCCCAAAAATTTTTAAAACCCTTTTGTTTTTATTTTAAACCAAATTTTTAAAATCGGTTTGGTTTTGTACAAAAAAAGAGTGTTTCGGAAAAAAAAGTCAAAATGAAAAAGTTTTTGGGGACCCCATTAATTTTAAACTTTTTAGTTCTAAAATTTGGGTGTTTGCAACAGCCATTTCAATTTGATATATCTATTTAACCCGATGGAACAGTAATATTTCCGGATTGAAAAGAGGTTTATTGTATAACACAAAAAGTGCAATATGCCCTTAAACCAAATTTTGACTGGTTTCAAAAATTTGGGTACCCTTAAACATTTTTTTTGATTTGGGAAAACTCCTAACTACTTTTTACTGACTTTCTGAAGCACAAAATTTTGGGTTTGTAACCTCACTGAGCTTTGAACTTTATTTTCCAGGTGTATCCAAAGATGGAAAAAGGTATTTAAGGTGGCCCAATTGCAAATTGTTCTCCTATTTGAATCTCCCGTGAAGAGTGGCATCATGGGCTCCTTAAAAAAACTCTCAAATGATTGAAAAAAAGATTGTTCAACATAGTTGTTCAGGGGAAGGATAAAAAAGTTGGGCTCAGAGATTTTTAACCCGTCCCGTTTCCACTGTGAGGAACATAGTAAAGGGAAAAGGAAAAACCCCCAGGGGAAATTTTTTGTTAAGCCCGGGAAATGGGGAGGCCAAGAAAAAATTTTAGAAAAAAAAGAGAAAAGGGAAAGGTGAGAACAGTCAAGGGGCAATCCACAGGGCCATCTCCAAAGAGCTGCAGATCATCTTTTCTGAGATGGTGTCACTGTGGGAAACGGTCAACCAAAACGCAACTTTGGCCCAAAGGGGAAGTTTTATGGAGAGTGGGTGCGAAAAGAAACCGTTTTGAAAAAACAGCACAAACAGGTCTCTGAGGTATGCAAAAGGGCCCTTTTGGGCAAGGGGCCAAACTTCATTTTGGAAGAAAAGGGCCTGTGGGGCGATGAAACAAAAATTGAGTTGTTTTTCATACAAAAAAGGGGTTAAAGCATGGCGTCCCAAAAAAAAGCATTCCCCAAAAAAAAACACTTTTCTACCCCCTGTAAAAATTTTTTGGTGGAGGTTCCATCATGTTTTTGGGGGGTGTGGGGCCCAAAGCCCGGGACGGGGGAAACTTTTTAATGTGGAGGTCACATGGGGTTTAATCAGTATCAGCAGATTCTTCAGAAAAAATTTTACAAAAAATCAGTGATGAAATTTTAAGTTAGCCGGGAAAGGATATTTCGCAAGCCAATGATCCCCAAAAACAGCTCCCCCAAAACTATAGGCATTTCATGCAGAGGGAAAAAATTACAATGTTTGGAAAAGGCCCCTCCCAGGGCCCCAGACCTGAATATCATGAAAAATCGTGCTTTACTTTGAACGGGCTGTCCATGCTCGGGGAACCCTTTAAATTAACTGAACTTGAATTGTTTTTAAAGAGGAATGGTCAAAAATACCTTCATCCAGGGGCCCGGGAAATTTATTTTTAAAAGGGTACAGGAAACGACTAGAGGGCTGTTATTTTTGCAAAAAAGGGGGATCTACTAAATTTAAAGTCACTTTTCTGTTTGGGGGGGCCCCCTTTCTTTTGCACCAGTCAAAAAATTTTGGTTTTAATTTCAAAATTGCACATTTTGTGTTAGTACAATAACCTTTATTTTTAATCTGGAAATTTACTGGGGTCCATCAGTTATTAGATATATTTTAAATTGAAATTTGGGTATTGCAAAAACTAAAAAATTTGAACTAAAAATTTATTTTAAATTAATAGGGGTGCCCAAACTTTTTCATATGACTGTAAATCCTTAGTCTGAGCTTTTTTATACATAGGTATCGTTCCATACATCATAGAAGCTCTAACGTCCACATAACAGGCCCCCCTTTTAACTTCTAACAGGAGCCCCAAAGGGCTTTTGGGGGAAAAAAGGGAAGAAATAAAAAAAATAACATTTTGCAAAAGGGCACAATTACATACTCGCAAAAAGTTAGGGATATTTGGGGTTTTGGTTTAAAAATTTAGGATTTAACTTTAAAAAATGAGAAAAATCTCTTACCTTTTGAATGTACATGTCCAAACCCGTTCATTTGGGGTTTTTTACTTGCACCCAACCCTTTTTGATCTTTTAACAAAAAGCTTAATTTGGGAAAAAATTTGCAACAGATGTTTGAAACCCCGAATGCCCAATTTAAAAAATTTGGGTAAAAAATTTGAATTAGGGAAATTTTCAGTTTCCCCCTCAAAAAAAGCTGTTCAATTTTTACATCATGGGGACCAAGATAACCTTGCAACTGTTAAATAAAAACCCCCGCCATTGGGAAGGGTTCAAGCATGTGAGCTTAGCCCGGGAAGGGTTTCAAACGAGATACAGAGAGACTGGAAGAGTCACAGAAAGGCAAAGATGGGTTTAAGTCTTTTTATACACCACACTGATGACTGGGTTCTTTTTTAAAAAATTTCCCTGCAAAATAGGGGTTTGGGGTGATTTGGGGAAACAAAGATAGGCAACTGCCTAGGGAGCCACTTTATCCCAAGCAGAAAAATGGGTGCAAGGAGGTATTGAGTTAGATGAATTTTCCCTGGGGGAAACGGCTTTTTTGGCCCTATTTATCAAATGTCTTTTTAAAAACCCTTTGGGAACCGTTTAAAACCCGCATGGTCTGCATGCAAAACGGGCCTGACCACGTACCATGTAAGGGATCATCGTTTATGCTTTGGAAAATCTACGCTGGGCGAGGGACCAGTGTCTTCAGTGCCCGTTCAATGAGGGAAAGGGCCCTTCACCCAAAACAGAAAAAGGGTGATGCTAGTGACGTCAAGGAGAGCGCTCTACAACATCTAAGTCAATTAAAATTGATCCCCAAAATTTATTGTGTGATTCAGAGATCAAAGACCTGTTGTGAATTTTGCCATTAAGTTCCTTGTTAGAGATCAGCAGGTTGTGCAAAAAGTACTGAAAACATTTTAAAAAGTTTGGAAAAAGGTTTTTAAAATTAGAGGGTTTGGTTTTTATTTAGGTCATTAACCCAAAAATTTCAAAAAATTTTTGGCATTCTGAAATTTCAACCAAAAAATCCCTAAAATTTTTTGAGTGTGTATTTCGGCCCGAAGTAAAGATTGGGCCAAAACTGTGTGTGCTTTCCTTTTGTCAGAAAAACCCTTTCCTTTTATATTTTCCCCTTTCCTTTTGGGTTTTAGTTGATGTTTTTAGTGGTATAATAAAAGGGAAAACCTTTGGTAAAAATTCATAAAATGAGCTAAAGATTTGACTATATCTTTCCTAGTCAGACACTGGGAAAAATTTGGGGTTTAAAAATGCAAGCTGAATGGGAAGAAATGGCAAGAAAGAAAAATGGATTTTGATAGTTTTAAATTCAACCAAAACTATCTGGAACGTCTTTCCCAAAAAAAACTGTAGATATTGTATTACAACTTAAAAATGGTAAAGTTTGGGGATTTTTTGAAATTTGGTCGTGTTAATTTTTAAACCCCTTTTCCCGACAGGGTTGAAATTTTTTTGGCACTTCATTCTTTTTTTCTCCATGTCTTTCAAGAACCATAACTTTTTTATTTTTCCATCTACATAGAAATATGAGGGCTTGTTTTTTGCAGGGCTCTGATGGCCTAGCAGAAGACAGCCTTATGTTGGAGCTGACTTTAGTCACCAGAAATATCTTACTAAAAACTGATTGTGTAATAATTCCTTAAAATTGTACATGCATATGTTTTATAGAGATAGCAGTGGGACTTCAGGAAGAGGGTGGGCCCTTAGAATTTCTTCTGGTAGGCAAAAAAAACTTTATTCCTGCACTAAACTAGCTCATTGGTAAAACACTATCAAAAGCGGCCCTTGACTTCATCACTATGCTATACATCACTTTTATCCAGGACCAGGACCAGGGACAGACAAACACATACTAATTTTGGGAGGACCACTCAGAGTAATGAACCTCATCTGTTCCTGAGAGGGCATTTTAAAGAGGACAAAGGATTAAATAGTGCTGTTAGGCTATACTGTACCCACATATTTTATTACTTTATTTTCAATTATTTGGCTATGTACAGTATGTTCTTTTAATCCAACACTGTATTTCTTAGACACTCATTGATTCAACATTAATAAAAAATAGTACAAAAATCCATTTATTTCTCAGTTGCTTCATTAGCAGCCAAAAACAAGTGCTTGAAACATTCTAAAATATATGCCAAACATGCTATAAATGACTTATAGATGTGAATTCCTCCTCCAGGACCAGAACCTCTCTATAATGGGGCTGTGAGCAGGCTGTTTCCACAACTGCCATAGAATTGTGTAGGAGTTACGAAAAATAGAATAGGATTGCAAATTATGCTACCCTGTAACTCAGGAGTTACAGAAAAAATGTAATGTGGTTTCTAAAACTCCCAATTATATCTATGGGAATTACAAGAGCAGTATAGAACAGCCTGGTCAGTCCTTTCTGTAGGTTTTTTTCTAACCAGGGAACATGGTTTACGAGTGAATAAGCAGCCAGAACATCTAACGTGAAAACACATGTTAGTAAGTTGGCAATACTTCTGTTTCCACACAGCAGTAAAGATTATAGCAAAAGAGGCCAACCTCGATAAAATCAGTGGATATGTCGGTAATGACTTGTGTTTCAAGAAGCAGAAGATACCTTTGCAGGTATTCAGATAAAATGCAAAAGCATGTTCCTGCAGATTGTTTGAAAACATTTTGGAAAAATGGAAGCTATAGTATGATGTCATAGGTAAATAGTAGATACACTAAATAGTGAAAAGTCCATAAAAAAGATTTCTGAGCATAGCAACTTCCACTAAATCCAATAATGTCCTTTATTATAATGCAGGAATATAAAGAATTTAGAAACCAAAGTGGATCATATAGTAAAATATTTGTAACAATGCCAATGTGCTTCAGACTGAAAGTTCCTTACTCTTTCTGTATGATCCACTTTGGTTTGTATATTCTTGCATTATAATAAAGGACATTATTGGATTTAATGGAAATTGCTATGCTCTGAAATCTTTTTTATGAAGGTTTAGACTTTATCACTGGGGCCAAAAGCACTCCCAGCCCTGAGATATGGATGGAGGATTTTCTTCACAAATTAGCAGATCAAATCCTTTTTTATATTTTATATGTTTCTGTGCAATTTTCTAATACGTTTTCTGTCTATTCCTGATGCTGAAAATTAAATAATGTCTACTAAATACAGTACGCCATTTTTTTTACTTTAGATTAAATTAACGAAACAGTTATAAGTAAATAAAATAGGTGGATGGATTCCTCAACAATAAAATTGCAACACCAACTAGGAAACGTCTTGGAATTAGGGAAATCACAGGATCAATTGAAATGTTAATGATTGGCAAATGATAAAAATGGAAACAAAATATCCAAAACATCTCAATTTCTTTAGTATTGGGTATGAATGCCATATGCACATACACTGGTTGCCATCCTAGGCTTTGAATGTGACATCTATTTTCACTTGCAGCACAGAATGGATCATTCTTCCAATCAGGTGATCCATCCGTTGCCTCCACACACATCTTGTTGTCATTCCAGTTCATTGCTGTTCTCTCAACCACCGGAATAGGCAATATTGAACAATGCTGACATCTCAGCCTAGGTACATGTATGAAACCTGGCAACTCAACACAATTTTTTGCATCTTTTTTTCAGTGTATAATGTGCCTGAATATATGAAAGTGGTGAATGTGCAGTCATAAATGGCACCTAAGAATCAAGGCCCCTAGCGTATATGTTTGGTGCGAAATGGTACTTTAGTAATGTGCAAAACATGTGTATAATTGAATGCCAGAATTCGATAATGGCTGCTAAAACAGTTAATTGAGAATGGGATTTATGGTAGATACTGTATTGGTTTCATTAATTTATATTATTTAATTTTAAATTAACTTTAGATTATCTTAATTTTAAATACATTTCATAGGAGATAATTTTATATTTTGTGATATTATATAATTTTACATTTATTTTATATTAAAATTCAATGTTTGTAATTGAATTTTATATAGTTTGAATTATCATAAATTACGTTTTATTATTTTACTGGTATAAGTTGAGAAATAAGGGGCATTTTTTGCTCTAATGGCAAATCTAGTTCCATTACAACTACTCATTTTGCCGTCCCACATTCAGAAATGTGTCTAATATTACGAGTGTGGTGCAACACACCCCCAGAACACCCCCATATGTTTGGTGCATTACAGTGTTGGGTCTGGCTCATAGTGTGCTAAACATGCCCGAATGACACACCATACATAGGGAAAAAAGGCGGAACGCTAACTTTTGGCACATTTCTCGCCAGAAAAATGAAATTGACCCTTTCATAAATGTCGCCCATACTGATCTGCCGTGGTGATAATCCAAGACCTCTAACTTCATGGGTTCTGTCCCTCTCAGTTGGCAACAAGTTATGATCATCACATACCACTTCATCTGATGTTTGATTGTTTTTTCTTGTGACTAGAAAACTTTGTTTTCAATGAGCTTTTATGCCACTCCCACATGCCACAGATTGGAGCTAGATCATTTACAGAACTTGGTGACACCTGCCATTTCCTTGCTTTGCATAACCTTAAAGGGCTGTTCCATAGTTGATACCTGTAACCTCCCTTGTTCAAGCGCCTCGGCTGACATGTTGATTATGGCAGTTGATATTGCCATTCAGGCTTCACGTGACCCTCCAGTCAATCACAAGCCGCAGCGGTCACATATGGTATATCCAGCACATAACCACTCATACCTGTAAATGGCTCCAGGGTCACATGAAGACTTAACGTTGACGTCATCTGCCGGGATTACCAGGACGGCCAAAGCGCTGGAACGAGAACATGGACTAACAAGCTTTTTCTTAAGTCACTGAACACTCTTATAAGGTTTGTACTTGTTAGGGTTGCAATTTCAGTGTTAAGGAGTTTAGCTAAATAATATTTGCTATTTGTTGTATTTTATGTCAAAATTGATTGTTTATGTAAAATCTAAAGTATGTCCTTGATATTTTTTCTGATCCAGGGTTACTATTTTCACACTGAGAACCCATTTAGGGATTGTTCTGGAGCCTTTGAAGAAGGGATGAAGAAACTGAGGGAAGGGGATTTGCCAGTGACCATCCTATACTTAGAAGCTGCCATTCTACAAGACCCTAATGATGCTGAGGTAGCAAATTACACATAACCGTTTCACATATTAATTACTTAAATGTTTGAATTCACAAGGTGATAGTTGCTTTTTCTAAAGTCTGTGATGAAAAATCCTGAATGCTAATTATACAAAGGATGCTCATTTAGAAAGCTCAATTAGGCTACAAAGAACAGATTAAAGCATAAAAGCCAATTAGTTAATTAATGTATCGGAAATCACCCTTGTTAATCCGGGCATTGGAAATTCCAGGAAGGATATGCACTACTTTATACCAGGAGATGGTTTAAGAGACTTGTCAAGGAAGATTAGCTGAAATAATCCTAGACATAAGATTTACTTAGGTTGTTTTTGAAGAAAATAATTTGCAGTAAGACAAAGTGATGTCAGCAAGACTGACATCCATGCGGTACGATAGGACAGTTAGAGGAGTCTAATCTAATGAAGGAGCTGTCACTATGCTGTCTGGTGCCAGCCGCTGTTGAATGGTCACTGCATAGTTACACTTGAATGGATTTTATTTAATGCACAGTATGTAACAAGGATCCTCTGGGGACCCAAATAGTGACAAGATAAAGTGCCTTGCGAACATATTCCACCCCTTTGAACTTTTCAACCTTTTGCCACATTTCAGGCTTCAAACATAAAGATATAAAATTGTAATTTTTTTGTGAAGAATCAACAACAACTGGGACACAATTGTGAAGTGGAACAAAATTTATTGGATATTTTAAACTTTTGTAAAAAACTGAAAAGTGGGGCGTGCAATATTATTCGGCCCCTTTACTTTCAGTGCAGCAAACCCACTCCAGAAGTTCAGTGAGGATCTCTGAATGATCCAATGTTGTCCTAAATGACTGATGATGATAAATATAATCCAGATTTGTGTAATCAAGTCTCCGTATAAATGCACCTGCTCTGTGATAGTCTCAAGGTTCTGTTTAAAGTGCAGAGAGCATCATGAAGACCAAAGAACACACAAGGCAGGTCCGTGATACTGTTGTGGAGAAGTTTAAAGCCGGATTTGGATAAAAAAAGATTTCCCAAACTTCAAACATCCCAAGGAGCACTGTGCAAGCGATCATATTGAAGTGGAAGGAGTATCAGACCCCTGCAAATCTACCAAGACCTAGCTGTCCCTCTAAACTTTCATCTCAAACAAGGAGAAGACTGATCAGAGATGCAGCCAAGAGGCCCATGATCACTCTGGATGAACTGCAGAGATCTATAGCTGAGGTGGGAGAAGCTGTCCATAGGACAACAATCAGTCATACACTGCACAAATCTGGCCTTTATGGAAGAATGACAAGAAGAAAGCCATTTCTCAAAGATATCCATAAAAATTCTCATTTAAAGTTTGCCACAAGCCACCTGGGAGACACACCAAACATGTGGAAGAAGGTGCTCTGGTAAATGAAACCAAAATCGAACTTTTAGGCCAAAATGCCAAAATATATGTTTGGCGTAAAAGCAACACAGCTCATCACCCTGAATACACCATCCCCACTGTCAAACATGGTGGTAGCAGCATCATGGTTTGGGCCTGCTTTTCTTCAGCAGGGACAGGGAAGATGGTTAAAATTGATAGGAAGATGGATGGAGCCAAATACAGGACCATTCTGGAAGAACACCTGTTAGAGTCTGCAAAAGACCTGAGACTGGGACAGAGATTTATCTTCCAACAAGACAATGATCCCAAACATAAAGCAAAATCTACAGTGGAATGGTTCACAAATAAACTTATCCAGGTGTTGGAATGGCCAAGTCAAAGTCCAGACCTGAATCCAATCAAGAATTTGAGGAAAGAGCTGAAAACTGCTGTTCACAAACACTCTCCATCCAACCTCACTGAGCTCAAACTGTTTTCCAAGGAAGAATGGGCAAGAATTTCAGTCACTCACTGTGCAAAACTGATTTACACATACCCCAGGTGACTTGCAACTGTAATCGCAGCAAAAGGTGGCGCTACAAAGTGGGGGGCCGAATAATTTTGCATACCCCACTTTTCAGTTTTTAATTTTTTACAAAAGTTTACAATATCCAATAAATTTCGTTCCACTTCACAACTGTGTCCCACTTGTTGATTCTTCACAAACAAATTAAAATTTTATATCTTTATGTTTGAAGTCTGAAATGTGGCAAAAGGTTGAAAAATTCAAGGGGGCCAAATATTTTCGCAAGGCACTGTAGTTGCACTCTAAATGGCAAACTTATGATTTTTTAAAGTGGGGTTTCCAAAAGCTTAGGCTTTACTAGCATGTGGTGGTCATGGTATGGTTTACTGTCGCAGTTTTTGCATAATCTTGGTTAAACACTGCATTGTGCACTGCAAAAATATACGGCCTGAACAGTACATTGTATAATAAAAATCATTAGTGATAATTTGCCTCTTCATAAGCTTTTATCTATGTATGATCATATAATACCTCTCAGTGGCATAACTTGAAGCTCTGGGGCCCTAGTGTTAGAAGTGAAATGAGCCCCTCAGCTGCCATGTGCCACTTACAATCCAGGTACAGTGGGAGAAAAAAAGTATTAAGTCAGCCACTAATTGTGCAAGTTCTCCCACTTAAAAAGATGAGAGAGGCCTGTAATTGACATCATAGACCTCAGTTATGAAAGACAAAATGAGAAAACAAATCCAGAAATCACATTGTCTGATTTGGAAAGAATTTATTTGCAAATTATGATGGAAAGGAAGTATTTAGTCAATAACAAAAGTTCATCTCAATACTTTGTTACATATCCTTTGTTGGCAATGACAAAGGTAAAACGTTTTCTATAAGTCTTCCCAAGGTTGGCACACACTGTTGCTGGTATGTTGGCCCATTCCTCCATGCAGATCTCCTCTAAAGCAATGATGTTTTGGGGTTGTCACTGGGCAACACAGACTTTCAACTCCCTCCAAAGGTTTTCTATGAGGTTGAGATCTGGAGATTGGCTAGGCCACTCCAGGACCTTGAAATACTTGTTACGAAGCCACTCCTTCATTGCACTGGCGGTGTTTTGGATCATTGTCATGCTGAAAGACCCAGCCATGTTTCATCTTCAATGTCCTTGCTGATGGAAGGAGGTTTGCACTCAAAATCTCACGATACATGGCCTCATTAATTCTTTCATGTACACGGATCAGTCGTCCTGGTCCCTTTGCAGAGAAACAGCCCCAAAGTATGATGTTGCCACCCCCATGCTTCACAGTAGGTATGATGTTTTTTGGATGGAACTCAGCATTCTCTCTCCTCCAAACACGACGAGTTGTGTTTTTACCAAACAGTTCTACTTTTGTTTCATCTGAGTATATGACATTCTCCAGTACTCTTCTAGATCATCCAAATGCTCTCTAGCAAACGTCAGACGAGCCCAGACATGTACTGGCTTAAGCAGAGGGACACGTCTGGCACTGCAGGATCTGAGTCCCTGGCGGTTTAGTGTGTTACTGATCGTAGCCTTTATTACGCTGGCCACAGCTCTCTGCAGGTTATTCACTGTCCCACTGTGTGGTTCTGGGATTTATGTTCACCGTTCTTGTGATCATTTTGACCCCACGGGGTGAGATCTTGCATGGAGCCGCAGATCGAGGAAGATTATCAGTTTTCTTATATGTCTTCCATTTTCTAATTATTGCTCCCACAGTTGATTTATTTTCCCCAAGCTGCTTGCCTATTGCACACTCAGTCTACCCAGCCTGGTGCAGGGCTACAATTTTGTTTCTGGTGTCCTTCAACAGCTGTTTAGTCTTCACTATAGTGTGACTGTTTGAGGTTGTGGACAGGTGTCTTTTATACTGATAACAAGTTCAAACAAGTGCCATAACTACAGGTAATGAGTGGAGGACAGAGGAGCCTCTTAAAGAAGATGTTACAGGTCTGTGAGAGCCAGAAATCTTGCTTGTTTAGAGGTGACGAAATACTTATTTTCCACCATAATTTGCAAATAAATTCTTTCCAAATCAGACAATGTTATTTTCGGGATTTGTTTTTTCATCTTGTCTCTCATAGTTGAGGTCTACCTATGATGTCAATTACAGGCCTCTCTCATCTTTTTGGGTGGGAGAACTTGCACAATTGGTGACTGACTAAATAATTTTTTCCCCACTGTATCTCCTTACGTGGCAGAAGGGCTTTTGGGCCCCTCAGGTTGCAGGGCCCGGTAGCGAATGCTACCTCTGCACCCTCTATAGCTATGGCCCTGGTACCTCTGAACTATACAGCCATACAGTTATCAATAATACAACTATACAAAAGCAAATATAACACCATACAAATTACCATAAGGCTGACCTTTAACCTTTTAACTCTTGGTGTCCGTCTATCCAGTTGTGATGGAAATTTGTCTCACCATGAAGTACCTCACAAATTACACACTCAAGGGTCCAATGTAGGATACCTAAGGACACTTCTAAACTGACACATAAGCACAGCAGAAAGTTGTAACTTAATATATCTTCAGCCACTGCGTATTACTATGCTTTTTGCTTTGAATGAGCTGAACTGAGTCCACCATGTGGAAAATGACTTTAGGAACTAGTTATATACAAACAGATATAGCAAAATTTAACTTTATGGTGATATCACAGCTTTTTCTATTATCTGTTCTTAGATCAGAACAATATGACCAATGAAGTCAAAATAATCATGTATTAATAAAAATATATTAAGCTTACATTTTTATTCATAGATAGAGAAACTTATCTGTGTATCCTCATATTTCCCTATCCCACCTCTATCTTTCTTTTTCCCATATTTCCTCGCTCAAGTCCAGTCAAACATTTCAATTTATAATAAAAAATAGATAAAATGACAATATAACTATGTAGTTCAATACTCCATAATCCATACTTCAATACTACCATTTATTCCAAATCGAATCCAAGTCCTGTTCTTTCCCGAATATTAATAATACAGCAATGGTCAACACTAACCGACCTGAAACACAATACAAAATCTTGTTGCCCTAAATGTACACCCTTTCAAAGTATGGGCAAGACAAACCAGAGTGAAACTACAAAAACAAGTTTAACCTGTTCTGCTTCCTACAGAGCCTACCCAGGTTATTTAAACAATTATATTAAAATAAAAAAGCCTATAATCACTTTCCCCCTCACCGCGATCCAGTTCTGACTCTACCCAGTCTTCTGTCTTTTCTACTGCCTTTGGCTCAATACGACATCATGGTAAGCAGCTTGTGCTTACATCACTGTTTGGAGCTGTTCACTTCCAAACTATGATATAAGTCAATAAGCAACTGCAGCAGTAACATGATGTTGCTGACTGGTGAGAGCCAGAACTTAAACAGAGTTGAGGAGCAGGGCAAGTATAGGCTTTATTTCATTTTATTGGAAACCAAAAGCTCAATTTTTAAATAAACTGGACAACCCCTTTAATATACTTACAATGGTGGCCACACTGTATACTGTAAATATCACTAAATGTACAACTGTGGGTATTACTTAGAGACAAAATTTAAATAGTATGAAACTACTATGACAAGTGATTGATATATTTTCTATCTACCTGAACTTCCTGGCCAAAATTCTATTACAGGCGTGGCAGTACCTTGGCATCACACAAGCAGAGAACGAAAACGAACAGGCAGCCATTGTATCTCTACAGAGGTGAGTTGTTAAACAGCAGCAAAAGACGGCTAACACTTTACCATGTGTAATGACCAGCAGTGCCAGTATACACTGACACCGTTAATGGTGTAGACTTTCTAGGCTACTGTGAGCATAGATGATGGTGGACCATGCAAGGGAGCAGAGTCTAAGGGGCCCCTGGTATTCACCGGTAGCCCGCCGCAAGACAAGAACGCACTTCAAAGCAAGGAACCCCAAGTCACTACCCCTGACGTGGCTACCCACAGTAAAAGCCCGAAGTGCAGATGACCAAAGTGCAGATGAGTCCAGACAAGTATCAAGCAGGTACAATGGAACAATACAGCAGAAACAGGAACACAAGGAACAGACTGACATGAGGCTAAATGGGTATCAGGCTGACAGGCAAGACGGCAGGACTCATCAGGGTAAACAGGTAACAGGACGGCAAATAACAGCAGAATCCAGGAACCCAGGTATCAGACAGATAGGCAAGATGGCAGGATACAGCAGAAACAGGAACCTAGGTAACAGACATGCAGGACAGCAGGAGCAGCAGGGTTAAATGTACATAGGAACAGACAGACATAATGACAGGTAACGGCAGGAAGCAACGGTCAGGACTCAAATGGACGTTAATGAACTGACCAGGAACAGAGGCAGGAAGATCCTTATATGCCAGGAGATCATAGGTCACTGGACAGGAAATTGCGAGTGCGCACCTGCCCTAAAGAGATTGTGCAGACCCAGACAGGAACAGGAGTAGCAGCAATAATAAGAGACACAGCAACAGGAATAGGAACTGGGAACACAAACATGTCCACACTCCACAGCAGCGGCCACGGCGTGAGTCGTGACACCATGTACATTAATTATTTCACATGTATGCTTGTTACAAGAATACCTTTTTTTTGTCATCTTCTAAAGGGTGGGTTCACGCCTAATAAGCCATATGTATTTTTGCAATTGCACTAATATTCTAGAGCAATTTGCTTTTCCCTAAAATACATTTATGTTTTTAGACACCTTTACACAGTAACTGTGAAAGGAGCTGTGGCTTTCTGAAAAGGAAAAAGAATGGAATGTCTGATTTTTGAGACCATGCACCAAAATTTTGCCACAATTTTTAGAGTAAACTTAGCCAACTAATAGATATTGTAAAGCTCGACAAAAGTGTCTAAGCGTGCGCCCAATTCATTAAACAGCACTAGCCAATTAGTCCAAGTTTACACTGAGAGGGAAATTTGTAGAGTGATTTCCTCCAGTATTTTGGTGTAAAACAGATGCAATAGAAAGATATTCTTAGAAAGAATATAATAATTTACCAAAATTTTATAGAAGATACTTTAAGACTTTTGGTTTGATGAAATTCGCAATAGATTCTTCATAATCAGTAATTTCACATAGGGCTAGAGGTGGAAAAAGGATTAAGGAAGATGATAACTATCTGACCCCTATTATATTACTATCCTATTCCCTAATGATGTTTTGGTCATCTACCCAAAACGAGTAGCCCCAAATCTGACCCCAATGGACCTGTTTAAGCCCTTCCTACTAAGTGCCCACAGACGTTATGGAAATAAAGTGCTGTGAATCCTGATATAAGCACCAATAAATACAGAAAAAAGCAGGACTTCTGAACAAAAACTGACCCTCTATGGGGATTACCCAACACGTTTCCCTTCACTTATAAATGTTCAAATAGGGATTGTCAGGGGTTCAATCACTGTGGATGTCTAAGAATGGTAATAGCAAATAACCATAGCCTTCACAGATCATGCAAGTAGTCTGCTAACGATATAGCTTCCCTGAGTAAGATGACAAGAATTTAATGCAGTGATGATAATTTTTAAGTATTGGACAATATTAATAAAAGTACCCTAGTGTATTTAGGAAAAAAAGCATGTTTTTTGTGATGTTTTTCAACTTTTTTGTGCAAAAAAATGCTGTGCCAGATGGTTGGTAACAACCATTGGTGAAATAAAAACTCACTTTTGGTGGGTTCTTGTTTTTTTTCTAAAACATAGCATTTTCAACGTATGGAGTTTTATTTTAGGTGTTTCTCTATAAGCCTCTTAATAGGACTTTGAAAATGGTTGAAAAAATATGTAAAAAATTAATACAATAACTTAATGCTTTTAAAAATACATACAAATCTCACTATTCATTGTATATGCAGTTATGAGTTTGTCTATGCAATTTATTTAATTTAGTCATTAAAGATTAATGTATTTTTTTCTATTAATCAGAAATTAATAGATTATATTATGTTCTAGGTGCTTACAGCTACAACCAAACAATTTAAAAGCACTTATGGCCTTAGCTGTCAGCTACACTAATATGGGGCACCAAAACGAAGCATATGAAGCTCTGAAGACATGGATAAAACAAAATCCTAAATATAAGTACCTACTGAAGGGTAAATCGGAATCCCCAGACTTGACACGAAGGATGTCAAAATCTGCGTGGGAGAGGTAAGATTAGTATATTAACTATTCCTTATAAAATGGATCATTTACTGCAAGAATTAGTGTTTGAATGCAACTTTTATATGCAGCAAGTTAAAATTAGGTACAAGTCAAGGTATTTGTAGTTATTGTTCTTTAGTTACTCAGAATAAGTATGCAATATAGCTCTACTCCAGAAGGAAGAAAAAAAACTTGTTAGCCTTTCCTTGTCTAACCTGTTTTTTTCCAAGACTTTTAACAGAGTTAGGCTAGGTTTACATGTGCATCACAGAGGTGGAACAGAATGTTTA
Organism: Phyllomedusa bahiana; assembly: GCA_025379985.1. Taxonomy (NCBI): domain Eukaryota; kingdom Metazoa; phylum Chordata; class Amphibia; order Anura; family Hylidae; genus Phyllomedusa; species Phyllomedusa bahiana. Next base: position 28,879 of record JAODAL010016097.1, read on the forward strand.
CGTTTTTACAACAGAAACCAATAGCACTCAACAGACTCTATTAACTACAATGAGATCCATCAGGTTTTCATTGTGGTGTCCTTCATTTTAATGAAATAAAAATAACACAGCTTGCTACACTATTTTTCTCGTATTTCAGGATCAAATCTACATCAGAGGATTTGCATGGAACCTCCGATGCAGATGTGAACCTAGCCTTATTAGCCTAAATGGAGACACCCATTTGACAGCACTGTTTCCAAATGGTTGCTCCTCAAAAGTACACAGTAGGGTTCCAATTAACCACTGTCACTTCCTTAACTTTAAGGTGGGATTCACATGTTGCCTTTTTGTACCGTTTTTCAACTGCATTAAACACATGCAATGAAAAAAACTCATGCATTTTTACATAAACTGCATGCAATTGTTAATTAATTCCAATTCCACTTGTGCATGCCCTTTTACTGCACTTGAGAAATGCAAGAAAACACATTCAGTAATGTAGCGTGTAAACCCAGCTTTTGGCCATGTATACATATGCATTTTTTTATTGCAGATAATTTTGTAATTAGCTGGGATTTTTTATTTTTTTTAAAAGAGGAAATTGTGTTTCCTTAAAAAATGTTTTTTGTTGCTTGCATCTTTGAGCCAATTGAAAAACACAACATGTGAACCCACCCTTAAAATGTACCAGAGGGTCATATTAAGATTAACTACAATCATCCAAGAACTTTCTGCTGTGCTGTAAATATACCTTGCAGGGCAGTAAGGAAAGTTCTTTGATGCAAAATGTCATACATGTACAGTGCTTGCATGGTGCGTGCTCAGCTTCTGAGCTCATGCCATATTCAGTAAGAGGTGAATAAAACATATAAGCAGGAATCCACTGCAACAGATTACATTCCACATAATAAAGTTAACAATTGACAGTTTATACCATGCAGCGAACACAGTAAGAATAAGATAAAAGTTAAACAAACCCTCCCAAAATTGCACAATTTTTAATGTGTCTTTTAGTGTGGTAAAAAATGCTGGTCATGTACATCACACAAATGGCATCCTATAAAGCTTATGTGCTGTCTCTGTGTTCAGGCCTGATTTCAGCATTCCTTCAATTTCAAGAGGAGGTTATCAAGCCCTGTATATTTGGGAACCAAGAAGAGGGCCCATACACAATTTTTGAAAGAGAGGTCAATTAACACATACCAGGGAATAATTTCCTAGCAAAGTTCCACAAACTGCACAGAAGGGATAGTCTCAACCAATGTGCTGCTGTGTTCCAAAATAAGGATAAGAAAAGTTACCATTTATTGGTGCAATTGCCCTGAAAAACGTGGCCCAATGTGCTTAGTTGAGTTTTGTTTCCATATTGTAAGCTGAAATGCAAGTAAACACCAAATGAATCAGGATTACCAAGCAATATCTGCATCCCAAAAGCCAAATATTTCTTCTATTCTAATCTCCATAGTGTGTCCAGAAAGGCTTTTCACATATGTGGCATTGCTATACCCAAAAGTACCTTATTAACAATGTGGATGGTGTGTCTCCAGTGGCACAAAACGTGCATTGAAATCACATATCTTTGACAAATTGCACGTTTTTCTTTGTACCATGTGCATTCATTTCTGATAAATGCTTTGAAGGGTTTCATTTCCAAACTGGGTTACTTCTCAGGGGATCCTATTTATAATATACTTAAGGCCAATGCTTTGTAAATAACCAATTGGACCTTAAAGGGTGTTCCTAAAACCAGTGCTCTATTTTATGAAAAACAGCTGTGGGATCAAAAAGCTCACTACGCTGCGGCTACGCTGTGGGATTCCATTGTAATTGTACATTTGGGGCTCTGCAAATGTGCACAAAAATTATTCTAGTACAATCTGTGTTCCACAAACCAAATGGTGTTTCTTCTTGTCTGAGTCCTTCCGTCTGCTTAAACAGCCTTTAGTGAGCACTTATGAGGGGAGTGCCATAATTGAGAGAAAGTTTTAACACATTTCAGGGTGTTTTGCTCATCTTTTTCTTGTAAAAATTAAATGTTTTGAGCTTAAACTTCATAGTATTGGAAATAATGTAACTCATTTACTATTGCTGTCTAAAAATTAGAGACAGTAGATTTAGACTAAAATGTTACAGATTTATGACAGAGAAACACCAGAAGGACAAGAAATAGTGTAACATAAGCATTTCAGCTGCTGAATTGAAGAATTTTATGGACAAACACTTAGATGAGTTAAAAGCTATTAAAAATATTGAAAAGTAACCAGATGTACTACGTGACTCCCCAAGATATGTTAGACTTCTGCTTGGCAAAGCGTTACTCTCTCTGATGAGAATGAATGGAGTTTAACTAGTTAGGTGAGAAGCTGATGGTGGCAGTGTTATGGTCTGTGGAATATTTTTCTAGACCCCCTCATCCAAATGGAAGGCACTATCAACCAATTTGGGCATGAATCCATTCTTGCAGATCACGTACACCCATGCATGTGGATTGTCTTCTCTGGGGAAGATGAGATCTTCCAGCAAGACAATGCAACATTTTGGTCTTATGGCAAGAAATGGCTGACATTGGATGGAAAAGCATGACTAAGACTTCCCTGAACCCTTAACTGCCCAGACTTGAACCTAAATTAGCATCTACGGGACCACCTCATTTGCTGAGTTCACTCTATGAATCCCTCCCCATGCACCGTCTAGCAGCTGTGGAATGCTGTGGATACCAGTGACAACCTACCAGGACCGTATTGAGTCACTCCCAGCCGGTCTAGCTGGGAGTCACACATGAGCCACAAAAAAAAGAAGAAAAGTGGATAATTTCCTAGCCAGAGATTTATCACAGTGCTGCACGCTGTATACTAATTTTGCTCTTTATCTTAATCTTTAGACTTTTAGACCAACTACTATTGGCTTACTTGACACCAAAATTCTACGCCAAAATTCTAGTGTAATTCTGATGCAGTTTGGCACAGAACATTGCATCAAAGCGACACATTTCCTGCAAAGATATGTCTGCTAAGTGATTCCCCTTAGAACAGTCACAAAAAGTGAATTACACACATAATGGGCCTCATGTATGAAAACTGTCTCAGAGAAAGACTGTCTTTGTTGCCCATAGCAGCCAATCAGAACTCGGCTTTCATTTTTCAAGAGGTGAGCTTTGATTGGTTGCTATGGGAAACAAAGATAGTCTTACGCTTAGACAGTTTTCATTAATGAGGCCCAATGTGTCTATACGAGAAATGTGCCAAAATGCATCAGTTATGGCACATTTCTATTTAAACAACTTTAGTAATTGTTTCCCAGTGTGTAACAAAAAATATTCTCAGAATCATTTGGATAAGAGCGTTATAAAGTGACACATGTTAGATTTAGTAAATAGAGCTACAGTTGAAACTAGAAGTTTACATACACTATATAAAAAGACACACATGCATGTTTTTCTCACTATCTGACATGAAATCAGAATAAACTTTATTTATATTTGCCAAATGCCAGAATAATGAGGGAGAGAATTTTTAAGGCATTTTTATTACTTTCTGCAAAGTCAAAAGTTTACATACACTAGGATTACTGCACCTTTAAACAATTTGTGACAGCCCATATGATGATGTCATGTCTTTGGAAGCTTCTGATAGGTTTATTGGCAACATCTGAGACACATCTGCGGATGTATTTTAACACACACCAGAATCACACTGCTGCTGTGTGTAACATCATGGGAAAGTCTAAAGAAATCAGCCAAGATATCAGGAAGAGAATTGTGGACTTGCAAAAGTTTGGATCATCTTTGGGTACAATTTCCAGATACCTGATGGTTCCTCATTCATCTGTACAAACAATTCAACACAAATACAAAGAAGATGGGGATGTCTAGCCATCATACCGCTCAGGAAGGAGACCGGTTCTGTGTCTCAGAGATGAACTTTCTTTGGTCCAACATGTGCATATCGACCCAAGAAAAAAAGCAAAAGACCTTGTGAAGATACTGGCTGAAGCTGTTAAGATTGTGTCATTATCCACAGTGAAATGATTACTGTATCAACATGGGCTGAAAAGACACTTTGCCAGGAAAAAGCCAAAAGAAGCATATAAAAGCCAGATTAATTATTGCAAATGTTCACAGGAACAAAGACCTACATTTTTAGAGACATGTCCTGTGGTCTGACAAAACTAAAATTTAACTGTTTGGCAATAATGACCTGACCATTGTTACGTTTGGAGGAAAAAGAGAGAAGCTTGGAAGTCTAAAAACACGGGGTGGCAGAATCATGTTGTGGGATTTTTTTGCTGCAGGAGGGACTGGTGGCAATATTATGGCAATACTGAAGCAACCTCTCAAGATATCAACCAGGAACATCAGGCTTGGGTGGAAATGGGTCTTCCAAATGGACAATGAGCCGAAGCATACTGCCAAACTGGTTACAAAGTGGCTTGAGGATAACCGAGTCAATGTTTTGGAGTGGCTGTCATAAAGCCCTGATCTCAATCCTACTGAAAATTTATGTTCAAAGCTGAAAAGGCAGGTGCGAGCAAGGTGACCTACAAACATGGCTCCGTTACACTTGTTCTGTCAGGAGAAATGGGCCAAAATTCCTATCAACTTTTGTGAGAAGCTTGTGGAAGGATATCCAAAACGTTTGACCCAAGTCATACAGTTTAAGGGCATTTATACAAAATACTAATGAACTTTTGACTTTGCAGAAAGTAATAAAAATACTTTAAAAAATTATCTCTCTCTCATTATTCTGGCATTTGGCAAATATAAATAATTTTGGTAATCCTAGTAAACCTAAAACAGGTTAGGTTTATTCTGATTTCATGTCAGATAGGGAGAAAAACATATATATGTGTCTTTTTATATAGTGTATGTAAACCTTAAGGGGTTAATTTGTATTCTTACTGCCTCATTAAAGAAGGAACTGTTTTTACAATTTGATTCTCATTTACTGTGGGAGCGTATTGAAGAATGCTCTATTTCTAGAGATTGCTTCACCTTATTCAAGAGGGTCAGCTCCTGGAATTAATTTATATTGGCAGCAGATATCTCCAAGCTTTAGGAAACAAGTTTACTAAGAAAAAAAAACGTAGAAAATGCTGCATGAATTCTTGAAACCTCTTTACTGCGGTAGTGATTGTTTTCATGTAGCAGATTACAGATTACAGTATAAGGGCTTGTTCACACAGAGTATACACTCTGTGTTACAAGCGCTTTTAGGATCCGTCTTTGAGTTCGCACTGTCGGTCCCCAAGACGGATCTAAACAGTTAGCAGTGAGATTATCACTGTCTATACCGAGCATGGAGCGGCGTTCAGATAAGAGATAGCCGCTGCATGTTTCAAAAGCGCAGTTCGGCTCCATCTTGAAAAGAATTGACATGCAGTTCTTTTCAAGACGGAGCCGAGCTGCGCTTTTGAAACACGCAGCGGCAATCCGTAATGTGAACGCCGCTGCATCTTCCTCATAGCCTGCAGTGATAATCTCACTGCTAATTGTATACTCCATGTGAACAAGCCCTAATCCTCAATGATTGTTTAACAATTTAGTGTTGTCTACATCGGAGGGCCACCTAAAAATGTAAAAACAAAAAATACATAACAAAGAAATGGCATTTAAAATGGTGAGTGTTTTAAATCTATTTTGTTTAAATTTGGGAAATTGAGAAAAAAAAAATAATTGAAGGAGTTAACCTTAGCCTCAGAAAATGATCAAATCTGTGAAAAGTCAATAAAATTAGCTAAACTAGAAAATGAAAATTAGAAAACTCTACCAATGAAATATTTTGTGCCGCGATTATTGCAAATCGCAGCACATAGCATATCATTAGAAGCATGTGTAATGCCCCTATTGAGGCACATCGCGCATGGAGGCACATAGTATATAAAATGCGCCTAATACATACTTGTAATGCGGCTAACACATGCTTGTAAAATGTGAAATGCGCCTAACACATATACACTTGTAATGATGTGCTATGCGTCTCAATATGTGCATTTCGTTATGGAGGCGCACAGCGCATCATTTTTAGGCACATTACAATGTCGGTCCCGGCATATAATGCGGCCAATTTTGTTGTACGACAGTTCATTAACATCGAAAATATGGCGTCAAAAGCGGTTTTCGTTCAATATAGACCAAAAACTGGCGTTGGCGTGTTGGGAAATGTCACCCAAAGTGCGGTAACGGAGAGTTTACCAGTCTGTCAAGTAATAATTTATTGAATCCGATATTTTTTATTTCAGTACTTCTCTGGAAGAAGTAAAGGAGTTGTATCTGGAAGCAGCACATCAGAACGGTGATCTAATAGATCCCGACTTGCAGACTGGGCTGGGAGTCTTATTCAACCTCAGTGGAGAGTTTGACAGAGCTGTGGATGCTTTCAACTCTGCCTTAATGGTCCGACCAGATGTAAGTATTTTTTAAAAATGTTAAAAACTGCTTATACCATGAATGGCATGTTTTCTACTTATTTATATAATTGCCTATAACTTTTCTTTCCTCATACCTGAAAACCCTTTATTATGTCTTATGTAGGAAAGCACAAATGTTTCAAATATGCAGTATTTACAGCCTTTAGTGCTTCCACCTCCATGGCCTACCTCTGTTCCCTTCACTGATCACCATGACCATGGCAGCCACACATGACACAGCATTGTGATGTTGCATATATGGCTACTTCCATGCTGTGATTGGTTGCAATGGAAATCCTGTAATCCTTTTTCAAGAAGTTTTCAGTAAAGGGATTTTCCTAAATTCATCCATAGAAATGATTCACCAAAATGCTTCATGTTATCAGACTGTTTCAGCTTACTTGTTTCTTGGCAGGACTATTCATTATGGAACCGTCTTGGTGCAACGTTAGCAAATGGAGATCGAAGTGAAGAAGCTGTAGAAGCCTACACAAAAGCATTGGAAATACAACCGGGTTTTATTAGATCCAGATACAATTTAGGAATAAGCTGCATCAACCTTGGAGCTTACAGGTTAGTCTGTCCAAGAAAACACTGGAAAAAGAACCATATGCACAAAAGTAAACACATGAAATGAGATAATCATAAATACAAAACTAGTAGTATTGTGTTGGTTAATATTTCAAGTAAATATTATTAACCAACTCAATACTACTGTGTACTGGATCAGCTACATGGAAATGCATCCTTTGGTTATTGATCACATTTTTGGCCTATGGAACTACATTTGAACTTGGCCCAAGGAACCGATGTTGGTGAGTTCTTTTTTCTATATTTTATTCTATAATCTGTTTTTAAAGGGACCATAAGTAAGCGGACAAATTAAATAATTGTAAATAAAATGTTTATTTCTAATACTTGGTTGAAAACCCTTTGTTGACTTCACTGCCTGGTCTTGAACTCATGGACATTCACAGACAATGTGGGGGACATGTATGAAGATCGTCGCGTCGAAGCGCCTGTTTTCACGTTTTTTCCCGTGAAAACTGCGCCTGATGTATGACGGCGCGGAAGTGCGCTCATAAATGCGGGGCAAACTTCAACACCTCCGACAGACAGACCACATTGAAATTGGTCTGTCTGTCGGAGCTTTATTGCGCCTTACTTTGCCGACCCTCATTCATACTTGCGTCGGTGTTTTCGAATGTGGTGCGTCCCGCCCAAGAACGCCCACAGCACGCCCCTTTATGTTAGGCGCATTAGAAATTGGCAAAGCTTTCGCCTAATGCGCCTAACACATAGGGGAGGTGCGTCCGACAGTGGAGCCTGCAAAGAGAGGCGCATTATACTCCAGAAAATCGCCGAAAAACGCTGATCATACATGTCCCCCTGTGTTTCCTCGTTTTTCATGCTATGTCAGGCCTTTACTGCAGCGGTTTTCAGTTGCTGTTGTTTGTTTATGGCCTTTCTGTCTGAAGTTTAGCCTTTAACAAGTGAAATGCATGCTCAATTGGGTTGATATCTGGTGACTGACTTGGCCATTCAAGAATATTCCACTTCTTTGCTTTAATAAACTCCTGGGTTGCTTTTGGGGGCCCCATTTGATTTGGCTGTATGGGGCCCTGAAACACTTAATAGATGACTGATGGCAGCCCGGCAGGTGTATAAAGCTTGCATGTAAATGATTCCAGTGTAATCAGCCATCATATCAGGTCTTTTCGAGGGCTGCAGTTGATCTTGAAATGAATCATTATAGTATTTCTGCACACTAAGTAATGAAGATCACATAGATGGATTATATTTCGTAAAATGACTATTTTAGACTTATGATGACTATTTCTAAACTTTTTACATATACTGGTTCTGCTTGCCTTATAATTTATATCTTTGCTTTCTAGAGAGGCTGTAAGCAATTTCTTGACAGCTCTTAACCTGCAGAGGAAAAGTAAAACTCATCAGAAAGCTCAGCATCCTGTCATCTCAGGCAACATCTGGGCTGCTCTCAGGATAGCACTATCCATGATGGACCAACCAGAACTATTTCATGCCGCCAATGTTGGAGACCTAGATGTCCTCTTAAGAGCATTCAATATAGAATCTTGAAGACAATCTTGGGCCTCAGGAACAGTCTTTTTTACCAAGAAAGTTATGTTCACAATATTCAGCTGGACATGATATTCAGTACTTCCAACGGATAATAACTTGGCTTTTTCCCTAAAGCTTGCTGAGTTATATCTGACACAAAAAGCACAATTAACAAGTAGTTGTACATGAATCCTACTTTATGAACAATTTGAAGACAAAAATCTTTCAACTAATAGCTACATATAAATATTCTATAGTAAATGACTGGTATACAGGGGACCTACTCCATTTTCAGGCATTTGTTACAGAGAACTGGTCCGGGTACCTGCTGTTCTTCTTCTATACATTATTGGATGTCAATGTTTGGGAGGTGCTTTCAATATAAAGTAGCACTGCAACCAACTGCAGAACCAGAAGAACTCCTGATCAGTGCATGAGGATCTATATATCGTTCACAGCCTGTATGATCTTTAAACATGTTAGTAGATATTATGTAGTTTTAATAGTACTGTTTTATATAACCTGATAGAATATAAATTTAGGGTTGCACCTTCCAAGAAATGCCACCTATAGGATCCAATGCACGTCACAATAAACCTACAGGAAGAAGGTGGAGAGCGCAGTCAGTATAACGCTAGTTGCCTTTGTTAATAGATACATCAGTTGTATTGCCTGCAGGTATAGCCAACTGCCAAATTTGATACTGACTTTACTTTATCTACACAATCAGTAAGTTGCACTGACTGAGGCTATTACTTGCCTGTTTGTGACTGTACATTTGCACTTTAGTCGATATTTTATTTATGCAATGTTTTTGCATTGAGTAGTACTGAAGGATTGAAAAGTCTAGCCAATATGGCAGATAGGACCAAATATATTCTACTTAGACATTTTGTAGACATTTAGATCACCCATTTTGTGTACTCCTTAATTATAAAATTGTTTTAGTATAGAAAATGGAAAGAAATGCTTTATAAATGGCTTCATATGAATGCAAGCTGGATAGATGGTGGCTCTGCAGAATCTCATGCCAACCCATAGATTAGCGTGGCAAGCTGGAACTTGCTATCTCTTATTACTGTACAATCAAAGAATGCCTGCTACTAATTTAATGAGTCCTAAACAACTGCAAATAATTAATTATAATACAATGTAATAAACCAATAGCATTCCAGTACTTTCATGAAAGAACATGATATACAGTAGGACCTTATGCAGATGCACAGTTCATATGATCACATCAAAGAGATGGTTCCATCTATATTTACCACATGTGATAACTAGATTTATATTATATCTATTTTACGAACGTATTGTTGTTCATTTTTATCATTGACCATTGAGAATCAGCACTGTTAATGCTGAATAAATAGTGTGCATGCTATCCTATTAAAATAGACAGGTATTTTATATTACAGACTAGCCTTTTTTCAACCATAAATTAGAACCCAAAGGTATAGGTCCACTTTCTTTATTCTTGTTTGTCTAAACAGAATTACTGAGCTCTTTTATGTATCCTCATTCTGCCTGTCATTGCCATTTGTATCTATAGGATTAGATGGCATCAGAGGTTAACTGCAGAAAGTGCATTGTAAGTTACTGTTTATTACAGTATGAAGGAGTATATAGGATTGTAGCCATGTAGCAAATTTTCTGAACTCAAATCATAATCACTGTACCTGCAACCTAAGCTTGCACAAACAAAAAATATAAAATAAAAGCCGTCTAACACATATTTGCTAAACATAGAGAGGAACTAAATGCAAAAGCCTTAATCTAAAGTTACACAGAGAATGTCACATAACAATTCCATATATAACCCCATATAAGCACAGTGAATTTTTGAGGGAAAAAAAGTTACTGAAAAATTTTAAAAAATGCACAACTTTTTTTTTTTTACTGTTGAGTTACATGAAGCTTGCTTGTTCATGTGACTTTCCCAATGATTGTTACATGACAAAATACTGCACATAAACATTCAGCCAGTTCACCGAGTATAGTGTAGGGCACTCCATGTGGTACAGCAGTAACAGGGACAAATCTTGGAAATCCAGCAATCCTCATAAAGTAAATCTTCTTTTAATTGATTATTCCAATAAAAACAAGTATTGCAAGTTGGAAGCACAGAAGCCATTTTATCGCCAGTCAGAGACAGAAAGATATCCACTTGCAAGTTTCAAGTCAGTTACTGTTTCTTAGTCACTGGTTCTAAACGCATAAGTGGATACCTTTCTGTCTTTGTAGTGGCCTTTTTCCACCATGCAATATCTGCTTTTATTATATTAAATAAGTAAAAAAAAGGTTTATAACTTATATGAGGATTGCTGGATTCCCAAGATTTAAAAATACTGTGTACTTTGAAACAAGTTGTCTGAGGTCCTGTTAACACTAGTGTCATGACAAGTATGACAGCTCCATTGTTCAAAATTCCAGTTTTCTACGGGGTTTTATCTTTTATGTGCGTCAGAACAACAGCAAATTACTAGTTATGCTGTCAAAAAGCAATGGAAATCCATTTGGAATGGAGCCTGATAGAAGTGTGAACAGATTTTGATATCAATGACGTAGGAGAGCAAAAGAAGTGAAAAACAAAACCACTAGGAAAGTTTAGCAGTACTGTCATTCATTATGAGCTGGGGAAAATGTATAAAAATGGAAGATGTAACATAATAGATTTGTCACCAAACTAAACATGTTAGACTGTTCACCTAAGCATGGATCTTCTATCTATTGGGTTTCCACTGGGCTACAAAAGAATAGTTTGCAGTTCAATTCTTGCCATGAAAAAACCCTTAAATTAAGTCAAAACCTTCATTAAGGCAATGAAATGCACTAGAATTCATTAAAATCCATTTGCAAATCAAACGAAATTGCCACAATTCTATTAAAGAAGCTCTTCCAAAAAATTATTGTCCTCTCGCTAGTTAACCACCTACTAGTTATGAGTAGCAGTGCATATACTTTTCTACTTATATCTTTATTAGGGAGAGACAGGCTCCGTTCCTTTCCCCGGATGTAACCAACAATCTGACTTGCTAAAACTTACAGGCTCTTACATTTGGGCCAAAAGTCGTTTTCTCTATTCACATAGATGCACTCAGTGGAATGACTAGGGAAAATTACCCATTAGGCACCATTAGAAAATCTACTCTATATTTCACATTATGCAGAAGGCTAATGGGCCAGAGGATAAAAATTGATTTGGGAGTGCTTAAGGACAGAAACCATGACACTATTATGAACAGAGCCTTATATATTTCCTGTTCATTATACCACCTCATGGCTGAAGTCCAACACTAGTAATTTACTCTAAATGGTTGGTATGGTAAATGGTAGGTATAAAAAAGCCACAAGATTAAATTGGTACACACCATCTATTTTATTTTTTGTTAAAATTGTGACAGAATTATTGGCCATTTTTCTTAGTTACCTTTTTATTATGAGGGACTTGTATTAATTTAAGTTCCCATCTGAATGTTACCCTTTGTCAACCCCATAGACATAATTATAGCCATAGCTATGGTGCCCAGGGGTTGAGGGGACCCACCCAGGTACAAGAACATTGTTCCTTTTTGTAGAGAGCAAGTAGTTGGTGGCTTTCTGCTTTCCACCACTACTATTTGGGTTCCCCAATACATGGTGATTTTATTTATACTTTTAATTATTGCTACTTATGCTGCTCTTTCAGTTTATTGACACTTGGTGGAGGAGTCCCATCTAAATTTGTTATGGGACACTATGAATTCTAGTTATGCTCCTGGTCAGCCCCATACATCTAAGTACTGGCTAGAATGTATGCATGCCTATAGTGTGGTGCATGTATCCATATCCAAAATTAAATCTGGCCACATTATGACTAGCTTTAGTTTGTTTTTTGCCATACACAGATACTTTGTGAGATAGAAAAGCCTAGAGCACCACACGTTTCTATCTCATAAAGAAGCTGTGTACAGCCAAAAACAGAGCTAACATAGTCACAATTTGACCATGTAACTTTCAGATGTGAATTTACTCTAATGTAGCTATACTACAAAAACTGACATTTTGTGCAAGATTTAAAAAAAGTCTTATAGTTTTAATGGTATATTTTTTATTGCAATTACTGTATGTTTAAGTCAAATATTCTTACTAAATTTTTTTGCCAAGACTTGAGTTAGTTCATATAAAACGTCAGTGATAGTTGATTCAATTATTTTTCACGAAGTTAAATGGATCTAACAATACGGAAAAGAAAAAAATGTTTGACAGTTCATTTTTGTACTGTTATTTTTATTATTATTATGATTGTCCCATTTAGTTCCATTCTTCTCGGCATCATAGTACAAAATTTTCACCAAGATGATTTTAATAAAATAAGAAATATTTTAAGGGTTCTTGAAGGGATTGTCAAGGATTACAAACATATGGTTACTTTGTCCAAAAATAGTGACACATCTGTCCGTGTGTGTGTCTGGTATAGCAGCTCAGCTCCATTGAAGTGAATTATGCTAGGCTGCAATATCAGACACAGTCTGGGAGGAGGTATGGCACTATTTCTGAAAGAAAGCTGCATTGTTTTTAGAGTCCTGCAAAACTCCTTTAATGCAAATTCCTCCATTTCTCCTATTCAGAATCCAGTGTCTCTGCAAACATTCCCTGTACTAGGTCTTACAGCTTTAAATCTTGTTCTCATGCTCCTTTTGATTAGCTTTTTCCTCTGATGTGATTGCATTGCCTGTCTGAAAATAACCTTGTTTGATTGCTCCTCTATTTTTCAAGGGACTGATTTACGAGATGATAACTTTAAGCTAAATATAACAGTAAGCCAAAATTCCCAGTTATAGATCAATAAATATTTTCACCACTTCTGAAAGGATAGTAAATGTGTCCAAGAATTTATTCTCCTTAAGGGTTCCTTCATACTGTCTTATTACAGATCTGTGATGGATACACGCAGTGGCATCCATCATACATTGGGTTCCTTGTTAAAACATGTATATCAGATGGTGCACTATTTCAGTATATGCAGCTGTATGGAATAGTGCAGCTTTCTACACTATTCCATCCAGCAAATACTGCCTGAGCAGAGGAATGACAACGTTTTGACCTAGTGGAGTAGTGGAGGCCTATGCATATGTTTACTGTATCCTCTGGGAGCTTTCCCATATAATACAATAAGCAATACTGCTATATGCAATTTGAAAAGGAAGTTTCTGGTGAAAAAAAATTACTAAATATTTAGGGATGTGTTAATTGAAAGCATGTCCCAGAAATAGTATAGCTTTATGCTGTACAGCTATAAGGAAAAAGCAGAGACGACAATCTTTCACAGTGGGGTGTTGGGCACAATTTAAAAATATCAAAAACTGAAAAACACTGCTCTACTTTGTCTTGCCTCTTCTCCCATGTGTTGAGTAGTTTATCAATAGTTATGAACTGGAAAGATGTACTAAAGTAATGGCCATAGTTAGAGACCAAAACCAAACAAATTGACACTCAAATAAACAAAAAGTAGTTCTAAAATCATCCTGCTACAGATTAGGCATACCATCATGTAGAACTGTCTGTATGTGATAATCCATGGTAGGGGAATCCTGGATTTGAAGACTGGGTAATGAGGAAGAAAATAATCCCTAAAAAGACCCTACAATAGAGCCCTACCTAGCCAAATAAATAAGGTAATAGAATGCAATAGGGCATTATTATTCCTAGGTTCCTGAGTGGGGCCGTCCTTATTTAAGCCACCACCCTGTTTTTTTTGCCTTAGAGGGTCTCTACTATAGGGTCGTTTTAGGGTTTATTTCCCCCTCATTGACTGGTTTTCAATTCCAGGATTCTCCTCTCGCGGATTATCACATACAGCAAGTACTATGTGACGATACGACTGGACTGAGGTACAAGGGATTTTGGCCCATTTCTTGTTTATATGTATGTCATTTTGTTTGGTTTTGGATTTATTCTCTTATTTTAGGCATTACTTTAATAAAGGTTATGTTTTATATGTCTTTCTGGTGAATATATATATATATATATATATATTGATTTTGGGATGGTTTTTACCAGTCTGATTTACCCTCCTGCATTTGTTTTAGTTTATCGATAGTGTCTACAGTGTGTGATGCAGCTAAATCTACAGCATAGCTATTAACCAGTCATGGATTGCTTCATAAACCTAAACTGGAAGAGGGTCTATAGGACATTTCAGGTATTTATATTTTTATTTTGTCAGTGAAAACTACAACACACATATTCATACATAGATCAGGACATAGTAAAGGAAGAGCTTCAGGGTTGTGAATATCTGAAGTAATATAAACAGGGGCATAACTATAGGGATGCTACCAGGCCCAGGAGCCTGATAGGGCCCAAAGGCCCTCTTCCACATATGAAAGAACCAGTATTATAAAATGGCACATGGTAGATGGGGGCCCTCTTGTAGATTTTGCATTGGGGCCCCAGAGCTTAAAGTTATGCCTCAGAATATAAGTGCAATATGTATTCTGAACCTCATACTCAAATCATAGACATGCAATTCTGTTAGATAACACTTGAAGCCCCACACTTTGCAGTGCCCAGTACATGAGTATGATATGCTATGTCCTAGTAAGATATGGTTGATTATAGTGGGAAAATAATCTGAAAAATTGAGATTTTCATATAATGGTAATAAGTCATAAAACATTTTGCATGTACATTACCTTATCTAGAAATAGTTAAGGACCCCTGTAGTACATTCCAAAGTAGGTGACTACTTTACCAGTTCTCCCAGGGAAGATACGGATCAATCCACTATATATCATCATTAGAAAGACTTCACTGCCAGAGTGATCTGCCCTCAGATCAATTCTAAACAGTACTAAATGTTAAATGGAAATAACTAAACCCGTGGCCTTATTATTGTTCCCTCCCATAAAGCCCATACAATACTAACAAGTATAATTACAGAACACAAGCTATAATGTTCTGCCAGTCAATAGAGCCTTGATTTAAGAGCACTTAGTGATTTCAGTCTACTGTTCATCAAAGTGTATGCTGGTTTCTGCTGCCACTTTAATAGATTGTGGTAAAGAGTATATATTTAGCCCAATCAGTTGACAACTTTTGATATTTCACATCCATATGAGAACAGGACATGTCATATGGCACAGTGCCATATCCCATCTGAAACCAGTGCACAGGCTGTACCCATTATCAGCTATAGAGTATGTTCAATACAAATACATTTGCTGATGACATTCGTCCCAATTTTTCTAAGATGACAGTTCTAGCAATCTCCATGCAATATGGTATTTATACAACCCAAGCTACTGAAAGAAGAATTTATATTTTTAAAATGTGTATCCTTTGATGGTCAAAGGCATCTGATTTGTAAAAAGGACCTTTTTTAAGAGAATATTATAACCTCAGGTATTGCCTTGTTGCATGTATTTAACAAACTGTATATGTATTTTCAATCTATTAACCAAAAGCATGCATTATGATGTATTTATTGTACATAAAAACATGATGCACAATTAAATCATGCTAACAAAAGAACATTTGCTTTCTGTCTTTATTGGGTACACAATTCAAGTCTGTTGTATGTAAGGGTTAATATGGTTTTCCCACTGTTACATGAGATTATTCGTCATACACTGCACTTGAAAACTGGCAGTTATACAAATTAAAATACTTGTCCTTAAAGGGAACCTGTCACATAGATTATGCCCCCTTGCTGAGTGCAGCACAAGCTACTGACAGACATGCTGTTTCCAGCACTGTGTCCCTTATTCTGTAAGATGCAGCAGTTTTAGAGTATTTAATGCTCAAATCTTATTTATGAGCAGGTGTTAGTCCCGCCCACCCATAGCTAGCCTGGCCCACCTGACCGTTATTCACATGTTTCTACCTATTCAAATAGGTTACTCAGTTGTGAGTTGGGCGGGGCTAGCCTCAGGTGGGCGGGGCATGAATTAAACGGGCTTTTTTCATGCTTTGCAGGCTGAAAACTGCCAGATTTGAGCATTAAAGAGAACCTGTCACATAGGGTATGCCCCCCTGGCTGAGGACAGCACAAGCCAGTATCAGACCTGCTGTTTCCAGAGCTGTTCCCCTTATTCTGTAATATGCTGTAGTTTTAGAGTATTTAATGCTCAAATCTTATTCATGAGCAGGTGTTAGCCCGCCCACAAAAGTCTAGCCCCGCCCACTGACAGTTATTCACATGTTTCTACCTATTCAAAGTAATAGGTTTGTCAGTTGAGGTGGGCGGGGCTAGCCTAAGGTGGGCGGGGTTTGAAAACTGAGTCTTTGAATGACTCTTTTCTGCCTGAAACTGCAGATTTGAGCACTAAATACTCAAAAACTTCAGCATCTTACAGAATAAGGGACACATAACTGGAAACAGCAGGACTGACACTAGCTTGTGCTGTCCTAAGCAAGGGGGTATAATCTATGTGACAGGTTCTCTTTAGGGAGGCAGCAAGTTTGACCCTACTGAGCAATTTTTGTTGGTTTTATTGCCATCTTCCGGAAAAAAAAAGAGGGCTTGTTTCTTGTGACATGAGTTGCATTTTTCGTTGGCATAATTTTGGGGTACATTATTGATTACATTTTACAATTTTTTTCTGGGGAAGAATTAAAAAAATTAGAAATAGCAAAATCTTCATTTTTTTTAAGTTTAAATTTTTGCATTATTCAGCGAGACAGCCATGCAGTCAATAATGTGTTACCTTTATTCAGCAGCCAAGCACAATTATGGCAGTACCTAATTACCGTATATACTCGAGTATAAGCCGAGTTTTCAGCCCAAAAAATGTGCTGAAAAATCCCCCTCGGCTTATACTCGAGTCACTGTCGGCGCTCGGGCGCTGCGATGGCCCGTGCGCCGACAGGGACGCTTCAGTTATATGCGGCTTCTCATGGAGCGCATATAACTGAAGGCCGAGTACAGCTGACAGCCTCCGGGCGCTGCGATGGCCCAGGCGCTGTCAGCAATCTCCTCCCCTGTGTGCGACTCCTCCGGAGCGCACACAGGTGAGAAGATACCACTGCGGCGCAGAGAGCGAGCGAGCGGACTCCGGGCGGCCGCAGACTCGCGGCTGTCCAGAGTTTCCGGCACAGGCAGCATGTGTCATCATGCTGCGTGCGCGGCCTGATGACATCACCCGCCTGTGCCGGGAAGACAGCGCGGGAGGCCGGACAGCGAGGAGGCGGAGCGGCGAGGGAGACGGAGCAATGGGGAGCCAGGTAAGTGGTTTTTTTTTTGTTTTAAAACCCTGTCTACGCCTGCATATACCTGCCTAGAGGACCTATACTTGCCTATACCCTGCCTACAGCCTGCCTATACATGCCTATACCCTGCCTACAGCCTACCTATACCTGCCTATACCCTGCCTACAGCCTACCTATAGGACCTATACCTGCCTACAGCCTACCTATACCCTGCCTACAACCTAGCTATAGGACCTATACCTGCCTACAGCCTACCTATACCTGCCTATACCCTGCCTACAGCCTCCCTATCGCCAGCCTAGAGTCCCTAAACCTGCGTATACCCTGCCTACAGCCTACCTATAGACCTATACCTGCTATACACTGCCTACAGCCTACCTATAGGACCTATACCTGCCTATACCCTGCCTACAGCCTACCTATAGGACCTATACCTGCCTATACCCTGCCTACAGCCTACCTATAGGACCTATACCTGCCTATACCCTGCCTATAGCCTACCTAGAGGACCTATACCTGCCTATACCCTGCCTATAGCCTACCTAGAGGACCTATAACTGCCTATAGCCTGCCTAGGGGGCCTATACCTGCCTATAACGATCTATACCATGCCTATAGCCTGCCTAGGGTGACCTATACCATGCCTATAGCCTGCCTAGGGGGACCTATACCTGCCTAGGGTGACCTATACCTGCCTATAACCTGCCTAGGGGGACCTATACCTGCCTATAACGACCTATACCAGCCTATAACCTGCCTATGGGGGACATATAGCTGCCTATATTGGTATGGGGGGCATATAGCTGCCTATATTGGTATCTATTTTTATTTTTAAAATTCACCAGTAGCCGCTGCATTTCACCCTAGACTTATACTCGAGGCAATAAGCTTTCCCGGTTTTTGTGACAAAAGTAGGTGCCTCGGCTTATACTCGGGTCGGCTTATACTCGAGTATATACGGTAATATAGTTTACGTTTTACTACTTCTGTACAATAAAAACACTGCTTTAAAAAAAAACATTTTTTGTGAAATATTCTGAGCCATAAGTTTTTTGTTTTTTTTTTAGTCGACTGATCTGTCTGATGGTTTGTTTTTGTGAAACAATCTGTAGTTTACATTTTGAAATGCATGCAATTTTTTTTAAAATTCCTTAGATCGCTTGGATAATACACTGCACTACGTAGGTATTGCAGTGTATTACTGCCTGCCTGCCTGCCAGTGTTCTACTGACAGACAGCCTATTAGACCGTGCTACAGGCAAAGTCTAATAGACTCACATACATAGCAGACTTGAAGGCCTTTGACAAGCCAATGCAGTAGCACACCTCAATCACACTGTTGAGTTGCCTAAGCTCATTTACCACCTCCACGTATAGTTTCATCAGTATGTGCAAAGGTTGTAAATAATACAGAAACACAGAGCTTCTGAGTGAAGGTAATTGGCCACAACCATCTTTATTAAAGGGGTATTTTCATCACATTCATGAGCTTTGTACATGTAGGCAAAGGTAGATAAAGATTATTACCAAATACATTGCTGTTCTGATTATGCTTCATTTCAGAGTTAGAGCAATTCTTATCTCCAGCAGAAGGTTTCCTAAGCTGCCAACCAGCTTCATCTGCTCTAGCAGCCCTGTCTGGGATGGTAATTTCACTTCATGCTGTGCCTTAACAGCAGACAGAGCTTGTTTATCTATGTTACTGACAAACTCCTTCTGCCTGCCATCGGCGCAGCAAGTGGCGGAGAGGGCGCTCGCTGGTCCCCTTACCCGACTTTGTGAAAGCATCCAGGTTGTCCGGTGACATCACCATGCCCGCAATGCATTGTGGGCATGGTGATTGACAGTCACCATGGCGATCAGTACACAGCAGTAATGCTGTGTGCTGATCTCCTATTGTATGAGCAATTTGAATATCTCTCCTGCAATTCCCCTCTGGGGAAACGTGAAAACAGTGTAAAAAAGTTTTTAAAAAGTGTAAAAAAGTAACACACAAACACGAAAAATAAAATAAAAACATGTACACCACCCTTTTCCCCTTTACAAACGCCAAATGCCCCCAAAAAGATCAAAAATAAATAAAGTACGCATATTTGGTATCGCCGCGTGTGCAACGACCCTCCCTATAAATCTGTCACGTTAATTAACCCGTACGGTGAACGTCATAAAAAAAACAAAAAAAGTCACAGAATTGCCATTTTTGTTCATCCCGCGGCACATAAAATGGAATAAAAAGTGATAAAAATCTCATATAAACACCAAAGTGGTGCCAATTAAAACATCAGTTCATCCCGCAAAAAAAAACCTTACACAGCTCTGTATACGGAAAAATTAAAAAGTTATGGCTATCAGAAAACAGCGATACATAAATATTGTTTTACACAATAAAAACACCTTTTTTAAAAAAAAAAAAAATGTGCTTCCACATAAAAAAAACTATAAAAACTGGGTATCGGCGTAATTATCTCGACCCACAGAGTAAACTTACTTGTCACGTATATTGCACGGTGAGCGCTGTTAAAAATAAAAATAAAAAACACTACTAGGATTGCAGCATGTTCTTCGGCCTGCCTTCCAAAAAAACGGATTTAAAAGCGATCAAAAAGCCTTCTCCCCCCAAAAATGATACCAATAAAAACATCAACTCCTCCCGCAAAAAGCAAGCCCCTACACAGCTCCATAAACTCAGACTGTGGTGATGCAAAAACTTATTTTCTTTTTGAATAAAACTGTTTTTATTCTGTAAAAGCAGCAAAACATAAAAAAATATCAAATTGGGTATCACTGTAATCATATCGACCTGCTGAATAATGCTAGCGTGTAATTTATACCGCATGGTGACCACTGACACAATTTAAATAAAAAACACTACCAGGATTGCTGTAGCTTATTCAAAATGCCTCACAAAGACCTTAATAAAAAGTGATCAAAGCATCATATGCACCCCATGGTACCAATAAAAACATCAACTCATCCTGCAAAAAACAAGCCCATAATCAGCTCCATGTACAGAAAAATAAAAATGTTTTGGCTGTCAGACTATGACAACATAAAAATGCTAATTTTTATAAACTGATTTCTATTGTGTAATAGTAATAAAACATAAAAAACTATATAAAATTTATATCATTGCAATTGTACCTAACCACATAGTAAAGTTATCCTGTCAAAAAACTTCGATTTCCCCCCCATTTTCATGGCCCAACGTAAAAAAAACTACGGAACACCTGTGCACTCAAAATGCACAATACATCCCTAGATGAGATCCATGAGGGTTGTTGACTCCAAAATTGGGCAATTTCTGGAAGGTTTCACCTGTTCTGGTATTTTGAGGGCTTTGCAAATGTGACATGGCCCCCACCAAAATCTGTGTTGCAACAGCCAAATAGCACTCCCTTTCTCGTACACCCTGCCATGCTCCCAAACAGCAGTTTACAGCAGTTTACACCCACATGTAGGGTATTGCCGAATTTGGAAGAAATTGCTTAACACAATTTAGGGTGCTTTTTTCCAGATTCCATGTAAAAATTAAACATTTTCAGCTAAAATTGCAGATTATTGGAAAAAAATTTTTTTTCATTTTCACAGCCTAAAGGGCCGTTCACACGGCTTATTTTGGCCACGGATTTCAGCCATATTGCGCACCGTACTGCGCTGCAATACGGCTGGAATCCGTCCCAGCTATTACGGTAGAGAACGGTGGATTCCGTCCCTCCTCCGCGCCCGGCGAATCCGCCGGGCGGGGAGAAAGTGACATGCACATTATCCCGGCAGGATACACGCTGTGGATAATGGATGTCTATGGGGCCGGCGGGCAGCGCCCAAGCCCACGCCCCGCCCCTTATTCAAGCCGTAATTGCGGGCAAAATCCGTCCCGCAATTACGGCTTGAATAAGCAGAGTGAAACAGCCCTAACGCTAAAAAAATTTGTGAAACACCTGTGGGATCGATATACTCACTACACCCCTGGATATATTCCTTAAGGGTGTAATTTCTAATATAGGGTCTTTTTAAGGTGTCCACAAACCTGAAACGGCGCCTAAATAAAATCGTAATGAAAATGAGACCCCAGAATCTGGTAGGTGCTCCTCCTATTCTGGGGCTTCTGGTTGAGCCAAATAGCACACTAGGGCTACATATGGGATATCTATGAAAGCGGCAGAATCTGGGGAATTGATGTTGAGTTGTATTTACCTGGTCACATCTACTGTGTTCCAGTGAATAATGAATAAAAATAAAAATTTTGACATTTCCCCTCTACTTTGCTTTAATTTATGTGAAATATCTAGAGGGGTAACAAACCTCCTAAATACTTTAAGGGCTCTAGCTTCTTAGATGGGGTCATTTATGGGGGTATCTAACATACAAACCCCTCAAAGCCACGTCAGACCTGGACTGGTCCCTAAAAAAAATCTATTTTGCACGTTTTCAACAAAATGTGAAAAATGACTACTTTCTAAGCCTCCTAATGTGGCAAAAAAAAAATATTTAAAAAATTATGCCAGCCTACAGTGGACATATGGCAGATGTTAGTTGCAAACTATTTTGAGTGGAATAACTATATGTCTTACAAACAGAAATTTTTGAACTTTGAAAATTGATAATTTTTGCAAATTTGTATGATATTTTGATATTTTTCACAAATAAACAAGGATTGTATGGACCAAAATTTATTACTAACTTAAAGCACAATGTGTCACGAGAAAACGATCTCTGAATCACTTGGATAGGTAAAAGTGTCAAAAAGTTATTCTCACATAAAGTGACACATGTCAGATTTTCAAACGGGGGCTCTGTCAGGAAGGCCAAAACTGGCTCTGGTGGTAAGGGGTTAAAGCTTGAATAAATAACAAGCTACAGTACATCAGAAAAAAATTTTACTTTTAGTGGCCATCATTAAATTTAAATAGTCTAGCCTTTAGCCCAAACCAACCATACCATTATTTGTAACTGGCCTACTTACCTAAAGCAAGTGAATTACCCCAACAGGCACATGTCAACTGTGGTAAAAAGAGAAACAAGGTTTAATAAACATATTAGTCCAGTCTCATCTGAAGCTTAAATTCAATTCTAATGAACTAATGATTAATGGACAGCATACTTACCAGACAGATATTGCTTGTTTGCCCCCACTTAGCCAAGCACCTCTGCCCTCCACAAAACATAGAATGAATGAGAAGATGATTAAGGGCTAGCAATTTATTCTGGAAACAGTTCACCGATTTTAAATGTTCCAAAGGACATAAAGCAGAAAGTCAATAGAACAGTAAAGACTTTTACCTGTTGTGACACATAGCATATGTTTACAGACATAAAAGTAACAAGTTTGGTTAGATCGGACATCTCCCATATGGGAAATTATTTCACTTTTTGTATGCCTTCAACATCTGCTTTATTATAAATAGTCAGTAAAGGTCTTCCCATTCGTATAACACATCTGCTAACAATTTCACCACGGTCGTGTCGGCCATGTGCTCCTGAAACAAGTGTAAACCAGACATTAAAAAATACTGTTCAAGATTACAAAAAGAGGATCAACCCTTGAAGGGGCTTTCTCACCACATCGATTAGCTTTAAACATGTAGGCATAGGTGTAACTTTAGAGGGGTACGGAGGGGACAGGTCACCTCACTTTTTTCTGGGTGGGGACGGTCCCCCCAACTTTTTAGCCACTTCAATAAAAAATAATCCATATGAAAGCATTAGAATACGGTAAGTGGGGAGAGCAGAGCACAAAGGAGGAAGAAGTTAACCCTTCGCCTTCTATATTTCAGTGCATCTTTGGGGGATAGAGTAGGCAGCAGCCTCAAGTGTCAGTGCAGAGTGAGAGCAGCGCTGATTGGTAGAGCAGGAGTCAGCAAGGGCTGCTTCACCAATCAGAACGCTGCTCACAGTCCAGCACACTTGGTATCTGGGGCTGTATCTTTCCCTCCCATTGTATACCACTTCCCCTATGCTCAACCCTCATCAGAGAAGAAGAGAAGCTCTTCCCGAATTCCAATTGCACCAGACTATAGGAGACAGGTAAGGAGGGGACAAGGGTGCTAGGCGTTGTGTGTGCATGTGAGTAGGGTATGTACTGTATATGTGAGATGTGTATATATTATACAGCCATGTCACTTCTTCCCTGCACTTACGCACCGGGGAAAATGAAAGTGAATGGGGCCAGCCCCACAGCATTTTAGAAGTGTGGACTGGCCTGCACATACTTCTAAAACATCCGGCATATAGAAAAGCGCACAGTACGCCCTGCTATACACCATGTGAACATACCTTAAGGGTACATTCATGTAGAAGATATGAATGCTGATTCCGGGGCGGATTCAGTGTTGGATCTGCCTCAGAATCGGCATCCAATACGACAGGAAACTGATTTACATTATGCCCTATGTAAAATCAGTGTCGTCATTTAGATGACACTGATTTTATGCTAGTCTTTTTGTCACGTACTATCAGTGCCTACAAAGAATTCTTCGAGGCATGTTATGCACTAACAGCACTAATGGATAGGAGGGAGAAATCTGCCTTAGGCAGTCGGGGCTCGTTTGCTTGTCAGAATTCTACGTTTACAAGCAAATTACACTGTCAGTGGCGAAAAACCGTCATGTGAACCCACCCTAAGTGTGCAGTGTGTCTGTGTTCAATATATATATATATATATATATATATATATATATATATATATATATATATACACAATTTCTGGGGTACCTTGTCTAATGTAGTCTCTGGGGTACAGTGTGTAATGTAATAATCTCTGGGGTATGGTGTAATATAATCTCTGTTGTACAGTGTGTAATGTATGATATTGGAGATAACTAGGGACAGGTTACTGCCGTTAGTTGGAATGGGATCGCTATACTAGAGCGCTAGAAAAGTAAAGGACAAGAAGCAATCGCTATTTTTGTCTGAAGTTTTATTGTACAAACATAACGCGTTTCGCTGACATACACATCAGCTTCCTCAGATGTAACACTTGTAACAATATGGCCAGTTTATATAACATTAGAATCAAAGCGAGGCTGAATGAAAAGCAATTAACACATTGAAAGAGGCTAAATGGGGAAAGGTAAACAAAGGAAACGAGACTGAATGGAAAAAAAAAAAACATGTATGGAATTGATAGGTCTCAATGAGTGAAAGTAAATCACTATGATATGGGACGCGAAATGTCAATGAATTGGAGTTAAAATAATATGCAATTAAGCAGAATACATAGCATAAATAAAAATGCATAATAATATTATAAAAATATAACATATAAAATACACATATTATTTGACAAGATATAGCATATACTAATATATATAAAATATGCTAACAAATATGAAAATACTAACCCATAAATACCGGGAGGCGATGTGAAAAGGGGCAAAATAAAACTGTATATGCGATATAAAAAGGGAAAAGGGGCCGGACACATAAGATAAATATAAATATACATATTTATATATAACAGAGTGTATAGGCACTTGTGTGGAAATATAAAATATATAATGTATAAAACATATATACAATATAATACAATCATATAAAGGTTAAAAAAAACTAATCTTAGGAATCCCAGAAAATTTTCTTAAGGTTTATTTAATAATGGACTCGTGTATATCATTTAAAAAGTGAGGTCTGATAGTATTCAGTTTATACATCCAGTAAGCCTCACGGTACCCCAGTTGTTTCGCACGGTCGGGGTGAGACTCAAGAATATGTTCTATGGGTTGTATGCTGATGTTGGGCTCCTCATCACTGTGGAATTCTGCTAGATGTCGCAGAATACTGTAAACCATACGTTTATGCTTGATGTCATAACGATGGTTTACTAGTCTGCGGGATAATTTTGTAGTGGTCTTACACACATATTGGGAGCCACAGTGGCAGGTGATAAGATACACAACATGTGTGCTGGCACAGGTGAGATGATCTTTCATTTTAAATTTTTCTCCTGTGGAATTAGAAGAGAAATGGTCACTGTTTACTATAATGGAACAATATGTGTGTAAGACCACTACAAAATTATCCCGCAGACTAGTAAACCATCGTTATGACATCAAGCATAAATGTATGGTTTACAGTATTCTGCGACATCTAGCGGAATTCCACAGTGATGAGGAGCCCAACTATACACTCTGTTATGTATAAATATATATATTTATATTTATCTTATGTGTCCGGCCCCTTTCCCCTTTTTATATCGCATATACAGTTTTATTTTGCCCCTTTTCATATCGCCTCCCGGTATTTATGGGTTAGTATTTTTATATTCGTTAGCATATTTTATATATATTAGTATATGCTATATCTTGTCAAATAATATGTGTATTTTATATGTTATATTTTTATAATATTATTATGCATTTTTATTTATGCTATGTATTCTGCTTAATTGCATATTATTTTAACTCCAATTCAATGACATTTCGCATCCCATATCATAGTGATTTACTTTCACTCATTGAGACCTGTCAATTCCACATGTTTGTTTTTTGTTTTGTTTTGTTTTTTTTCCATTCAGTCTCGTTTCCTTTGTTTACCTTTCCCCATTTAGCCTCGTTCAATGTGTTAATTGCTTTTCATTCAGCCTCGCTTTGATTCTAATGGTATATAAACTGGCCATATTGTTACAAGTGTTACATCTGAGGAAGCTGATGTGTATGTCAGCGAAACGCGTTATGTTTGTACAATAAAACTTCAGACAAGAATAGCGATTGCTTCTTGTCCTTTACTTTTCTAGTGCTCTAGTATAGCGATTCCATTCCAACTAACGGCAGTAACCTGCCTCTAGTTATCTCCAATATCTCTCATCCCTGGCGTCCCACGTGGAATCCTAGGTGGGATCATTCCGGAGCTGCTTCCTCGCTTGGATGACAACCAAAGAAAAAGTGCCACAATACGTATATGTGGGCTGTACCGTCAATTTGTACAGCCGCAATAGGTGAGCACCGTACAATCTCCAAGGTTGATTTTAATATTGTCATAGAATTCATCTGCGCTTTTGTTTTCAGCTCTTTATCCACCCACTGATATAATTATCTGAGGGTGAATACTCTTCTACCTACAGTGTGTAATGTAATTATCTCTGGGGTACGGTGTAATATAATCTCTGTTGTACAGTGTGTAATGTAATCCCTGGGATATGGTAAATAATATCTGGGGTACGGTGTGTAATCTATTCTCTGGGGTAAAATGTGTAATGTAGTAATCTCTGGGGTACAGTGTGTAATGTTGGTGTATGGTGTTTAATGTAATCTCTGGGGTACAGTGAGTAATGTAATATCTGGTGTGTAATGTAGTAATCTCTGGGGTACAGTGAGTAATGTAATATCTGGTGTGTAATGTAGTAATCTCTGGGGTACAGTGAGTAATGTAATATCTGGTGTGTAATGTAGTAATCTCTGGGGTACAGTGAGTAATGTAATATCTGGTGTGTAATGTAGTAATTTCTGGGGTATGGTGTGTAATGTAATCTCTGGGGTAAGATGTGTAATGTAGTAATCTCAGGGGTACAGTGTGTAATGTAATCTCTGGGGTATGGTGTAATGTAATACCTGGTGTATGTTCTGTAATGTAGTAATCTCTGGGGTAAAGTGTGTAATGTAGTAATCTCTGGGGTACAGTGTGTAATGTAATCTCTGGGGTATGGTGTAATATAATTTCTGGGGTACAGTGGGTAATGTAGTAATCTCTGGGGTACAGTGAGTAATGTAATAATCTCTGGGGTATGGTGTAATATAATCTCTGTTGTACAGTGTGTAATGTAATAATCTCTGGGTTACGGTTTAATATAATCTCTGTTGTACAGTGTGTAATGTAATCCCTGGGGCACAGTGAATAATGCGGTAATATCTGGGGTACGGTGTGTAAACTAGTCTCTGGGGTACAGTGTGTAATGTAATCTCTGGGGTAAAATGTGTAATGTAGTAATCTCTGGGATACAATGAGTAATGTAATATCTGGTGTATGGTGTGTAATGTAGTAATCTCTGGGGTATGGTGTAATGCAATATCTGGTGTATGGTGTGTAATGTAGTAATCTCTGGGGTATGGTGTGTAATGTAATCTCTGGGGTAAAATGTGTAATGTAGTAATCTCAGGGGTACAGTGTGTAATGTAATCTCTGAGGTATGGTGTAATGTAGTAAAATCTGGGGTATGGGGTGTAATGTAGTAATCTCTGGGGTAAAATGTGTAATGTAGTAATCTCTGGGGTGCAGTGTGTAATGTAACCTCTGGGGTATGGTGTAATGTAATATCTTGTGTATGGTGTGTAATGTAGTAATCTCTGGGGTACAGTGTGTAATGTAATCTCTGAGGTACAGTGTGTAATGTAGTAATCTCTGGGGTAAAATGTGTAATGTAGTAATCTCTGGGGTATAATGTGTAATGTAATCTCTGGGGTATGGTGTAATGTAATTTCTGGGGTACAGTGAGTAATCTAGTAATCTCTGGGGTAAGGTGTGTAATGTAGTAATCTCTGGGGTACAGTGTGTAATGTAATCTCTGGGGTACAGTGAGTAATGTAATCTCTAGGGTAAAGTGTGTAATGCAGTAATCTCTCGGGTACAGTGTGTAATGTAATCTCTGGGGTATGGTGTAATTTAATTTCTGGGGTATGGTGTAATGTAATCTCTGGGGTACAGTGTGTAATGTCAGAGCCACCTTAACAGCACTTTGGGTCCTGGGCTAAGTAATGCAGTAGGCCCTGCCTAGACACTTGATATCACACCCAGCCGTGCCTCTTACCACCACCACCAAACACACCAATATCATCAAACCACCTACGTTGGGACACGTAGGCAGACTGTAAGACTAACTGGCAGTGCAAGGTACCAATGGCTCCCTGCTCTGCCATGGATTTTAAGTGTTTGTAAGTCCTAAAAACACACAAACAGCCAAAGAATCAGGTCCTAGCCGGGGATCCAGAGCGTATGTCCATGTATTCGCCACCTTGGGCCCCTGTGTTTGGGGCTCCCCCAGGCAACTGCCTAGTATGCCCAAAGAAAAAGATTGCCCTGTGTATTGTCATCTCTAGGGTACAGTGTGGAATGTAATCTCCGGCATACAGTGTGGAATGTAATCTCTGGGGTACAGTGAGTAATGTAATTCATTTCTAGGGTTCAGTGTGCAATATAATACATTTTTGGGGTACAGTAAATTATATTATTTCTTGAGTACAATGTGGAATTCATTTCTAAGCTGCAGTTAGTAATGTCATTTCTGTGGCTCCCATGTGTAATGTAATTCATTTCTGCAGTGCTGTGAACGATGGAATTTCTGGTGTATGGTATGCAATAAAATAAATTTTGGGGTACACTCTGTGACATAAGTGATTCCTAGGGGTACAGCAAGATTGGGTTCTTTTATTTTCCTCATTCTGTTGTAACAATTTTAAAGGAGTAGTGATGGGTGATGGGAGAGGTTAAGCGAAATTTGCTGCATTGTGCAACATTTTTTATTTCCATCAAGAGGGGGAAATATTATAGGTGGGCTGGTTCGATTTCATTGCCAGGGCTGCTTTTTAGTCCCAGTCCGGCTCTAAACTTCAGTAATTAGAGAGCCACTCATAACTTTACGGATTGCACCAAAAGTGTTTGCCATAAGGACTCCGCCCACACCTGCTGGGGGAGCTCACAGTGCTCCCCCAGACTGCCTAGCTGGGTTAGAGGGGGCCGCTTCACTGCGAGGCGAGGGGGGGAGAGAAGGGAAAGGATGGGAAGTGAAAGGGAAGGCAAGTGAAGGAGGGAGGTAGGGCTAGGAGGGTGGGGGATAAGAGGGAAAATTGGTCCCCCCCCCCACACTTTTTTTAAAACCCGTTCTTTTTTATTGACTTTTTCATTTTTAATACAATAAAGTTGTTAAACAATAAAATGAGTGCACAAAAATGACAAAATTCTTAATAGTAGAAACTCAGCAATAAAAATACAATGTTCAAGCTATAAAATACATTGAAATATGATTAAATAATTCCATTGTGACACATACTAAAGAGATCCAAGACATAGAAACAAAGAACCTTCCCCCCCCCCCCTCCCCACAAACAGAAACCTCAAAACAAAACCTGATTATTTTTTCAAAGCATCTGAACATCAAAGATTCCTCGGGTGTTGTACCCTTCCCCTCACATGGCTAAACTACTCCACTGCCCAGCGCAAGAAATGATAGGCGGGTTCTTAAGAGAAGAGAAGGGAGACCTGGGGTGTCCAGCCAAGGACCACAAATTTTTTCAAATGTGGGTAATGCCTTCCTTTTTACATATAAACCTCTCTCTAGTTGGATTAAGTTATTCAGTTTGTTTATATACTCTCGTAACGTTGGTGGAGATGACTGCAACCAGTGGAATGCAATAAGCTTACGAGCGACATAAAGCATAAGAGAAATACTGATAACCTATAACCTTCACTAAACTTGTCACTACTTCCTCCACAGACATGTCTGCCCCTCACCTCCTGTCTCTTTCCTCCTCCTTGTAGATTGTAAGCCCTCGCGGGTAGGGTCCTCTCTCCCTCTGTCGTGCCAATTGTCATTATCCCTTATCACTGTACTCGTTTGACTTATTTAATGTATGTAACCCCCTCGAATGTACAGCGCCCTGGAATCAATGGCGCTTTAAAATAAATAATAATAATAATAATAATAAAATAGCAATAGTGGAATCCGCTGCTGTATCCGGTAAATAACCCAAAATACATGTCAGCGGTTCTGCTTGTATTGTGATACCGTGCACCCTATGGATGAGACTGAGAACTTCCTTCTACAATGGCCCTAGAATGCTCCACTCCCACATCATGTGCAGAATGTCTGCATTATCCCTAGTGCATCTTGGACAGAGCGAGTCTGACCGTGCTCCAATCTTCTGAAGAATCACAGGAGATTTGTATGCCCTATGTAACAACATAAGCTGGGGAAATAGTTGGGCCTCGCATAGTGAGACCTTAGTTGTTAGACTAAGAATATCCAACCATTGATCCATCGAGATAGGGCCCATATTAGCCTCCCATTTGGCCTTCACTGGAAGGTTGGCGTCCCCATTTGACTTAGAAAGCAGCGCCCGATACACCATGGATATCACTACTTTGGTAGTGGGACGGTTACATACCAAATCAAACCAAAGTACCCTTATGAACAGACAGATTCAATGATTTTTCTTGAGCCACATATGCATGTCTAAATTGGAGATATTGATAAAAGGATCTGTGAGGTAGCTTAAATTCTTACTGTAGCTGTGCAAAACTTTTAATCTCCCCCTCTTTCTGCACTTGGTGAACATTAGTAATTCCACTAGAGATCCAATTATCAAACCCTCGGAGCTTATAAAATTCTGGTAAATTAGGGTTTAACCATAAAGGTGTAAAATTAGTACATCCAACCATATCCGTTAGCCCTTTCCCTCTATCCCATACCTTGTACATCAGGGCAAGGGTAGGGTAATTGCGTGTATCAGTAACATTACTCCCCACCTCCAGGAAACTGCATAAATGTGGCCATTTATACCGCTGTGCCAGTAATCTCCCAGTTCCCCCCCTACCTTCTGGATGTCCCCAACCGGTAAAATGCTGCCACTGGGAGGTCAAAAAGTAAAGCCATACATTAGGAATAGACAAACCACCCGAGAGCTTGTCCCTTTGGAGTGTGTCTAGCTTAATTCTAGGATATTGTCCTTTCCACAACATGGTACGAAACAATTGGTGTAACTTATGAAAATTTGTCAGGGGAATCCCGACTGGAGGATTATGGAGAATATGCAGTAATTTAGGCATTATCACCATCTTAATAAGATTTCCCCTCCCTATAACTGTAAGTGGCAGCTTACACCAACTACTGATTTTATAGCTTGGTTTAGATAACAGTGGAGTCACATTTAGACGAATAGTCACTCAAATGAGGGCTAATCACTATCCCTAGATACTTGAACTCGCTTACCACCTGGATCTGTTCAAAATTTTGGGACAAGTCAGAGGGCCGTGTATCCAAAGGAAGGAGAACAGACTTGTTCCAATTAATCCAGAGGCCTGACCAGTCCCCATATTCTTGAATATATGATATAATAGGACCCACTGACCTCTCAACATCCCACACATACAGCAGCATGTCATCAGCATTAATTGAGACACGCTCCTCTATGTCCCCACATGGAAACCCAGTAATGTCTGTGGCTGTACGTAACTGGCACGCTAGCGGCTCAATCGCCAGCGCGAAGAGCAATGGGGACAGAGGGCAACCCTGCCTTATACCTCTTTGCAACTCAAAAGAGTCCGAATATAAATTCCCTGCTCTAACTCTTGCCATTGGTTTAGCATACAGTATTCGGACAGCTGCAATAAATTTGGGGCCAAAACCCATCTTCTCCATAACCGCCCATAGGAAGTCCCATTCAACGCTGTCAAAAGCCTTGGCTGCATCAAGTGAGAATATTGCCCGTCTCCGAGTGTCAGGGGAGCTCAACTGCATGTTCAAGAACAACCGTCGTAAATTAGTGGCGATGGACTTGTTAGGCATGAAACCTGATTGGTCATCATGAATTACCTCTGAGATTATTTTGCTCAATCTGTTAGCAAATACCTTAGCTATTAATTTAACGTCAACTGGTAAAAGTGAGATGGGTCTATAGGAATCAGGCAGTAAAGGGTCTTTGCCGGGTTTTAAAATAAGAATAATAATCGCCTCTCGCATTGAGCCAGGCAAGTATCCATCTTCCATTGTATCTCCCAATGTTTTCAGGAGTTTTGTTGCTTGGTTGAAGTGGTGCTCTTTTAGTAGAGTTTTACAGAGCCACAGGCAGCTTCAGACTTACACTTCCTGGTAAGGCTGTTGGTGGTTATATAGCAGTGATTGACATATCTCTTCATAACTGATCCTCTTGCAGTGAAATGACTGCTGGAGGTTCATAAACTGTAGTATTCAAGGTTACAGAGCTCTAAAAGGTTAAAGCTTGTCAGTAAGTAATGTTACAAGCTCCAGTATTTTAAATGACAAACACAGCAGGGAGTCATCATCCTTACCATTAATTCAGCCTGTAACAGACAGAGGTGACTGGTAACTAAGGAAACTTCTCTGCAGGAAAAGATAAGATCTGCCCCTAACTCTGAAGAGAAGCAATATTAAAACAGCAATATATTCGATAATAGTCTTTATGTACCTTTCCCTACATGGAGGGGCGTAACTTTGGTTCAAAAAGTGGGGGGGGGGGGGTCTGGCAAGAGATCAGAAAGATTTGAGGGTGAATGGTCAGAAAGTCTCCATTTACCCTGACTTTTCTTCTGATGTGCAAAAACGGAGGGCACAATTTATGGATATCAAACGCCGATTGAGGAACCTATCAGTGCCATATTCTATGATTTATCCAGCAAAGCTCCATGTTGTGGAGCTGGGAACTACCCACCACTTCTCCAGGTGCAGCGCTGCAGTGGCGGACCCCAATGAAAAGAAAATTAGGCTCTCTCCCCGGCAGACTGATGTCCTTTTTTTTCCTTGTCATGTGCTTTTTCATTTGTAAATTAAGTAAAAACAGTTAGTTTTCCTACTCGGGGAGTGTTTTTTCTGCAGCACTGTAGTTTTTTTTAAGTGTTTTTACTTTTATAGCTCTTTAAAGAGGAGGGTTGCTCTAATCTCTTCTGTTAGAAAAAATTTTTTATGTGTTCTATTTCTAAGTTTCTTGGATCTCTTTAGATGTGTCAAAGGAATTATTTCATCAAATTTCCATGTATTTTATAGCTTAACTTGTATTTTTATTGCGGGTTTCTACAAAATAAGAATTTTGTCATTTTTTGTACACTCATTTTATTGTTTAACAAACTTTATTGTATTAAAAAAAAAAACCCCAGTGCTGGCACCCTATATGAGAGATTGAACAGGTCTGGACTATATGACGAGGGTGATCAGCCCTTTAAAGGGGATACTGGGAATAGGGGGGAAACTGTTAATAGACACATATTGAAAAGGTGACTTTGTTTTTGAAGATCTTTCACAAAAAAAGCAATCCTTTTAGGCAAAACCCCCCTTTAACTTAAGTCTTTCTGACTGAGAACATGAAAAAAAGAGACAGCAATGGACTGATTAGTATCAAAAATGTCTTAAGCTCAATATTCAATTTTACACATAAAAGAATAACCCCACCAATGGATGTATGGGTATATCCTATTGTCAGTAAAAAGCCATGGAGCTGGCCTACTCGCTAAGATTGCTAAGCCCCATGGGTTTCTAGAGTTCCCCCCAAAAATCCACTTCCCATAGAGCTAGAATTACCATAATTGCGGGAAATGTTGGGGGATTGCAGCGCAAATGCACCACGAAAAAGTGGGGTGGATTTTCGAGTTGAACAAGCCGTAGCCTGGCTGCAGGGAGAAAAAACATAGCGTCCCCCCCCCACGCAACAATACATGTATTGTACGTGCAGGGAGATAATACATACACACAGACAAATATACAAACATAACATACCACATGTATAATCACTTTTTTATACACACATTATACACATTAACATATAAATTTTCATAATACAGCAACACATACATTTATATGTTCACATTATGAACAAAATAGTTTCAACCCTGTTTTACTATTTTTTTATTTACACGGGGGGCTCCTACTTGACAGGTGCTGTTCCGACTACTTACATTTGAGCAGCCCACGGCCCCCCCCTCCCTCCTGAGCTCCCCTACCCCCCGGGAGTCACCTTCCCCTCCCCCCTGCATTAGGAATGACCAACTGTAAAGTGCATCCCGGGACGCACTACATAGTTACATAGTTGTCGGCCGAAAAAAAAAAACATATCCATCCAGTTAGCCCTTTTTTCAAAGTGTTGCTAAATTGTTAAGTTTGATCCAGAGGGGGCAAAAACCCCCATGAGGGAAAGCCCAATTTTCCCATTTTAGGGAAAAAAATTCCTTCCCGACCCAACTGGCAATCGGAATAAATCCCTGGATCAACGACCCCCCCTTTGAATCCTAGTCACTATAACTTTTTATTTTTAAATCTAAAAATTACCCAAACCCTTTTTCCAAACCCCGGTAAATAACTTTTATATTACATCTAAAATTACCCAGCCCTTCTCCGAATCCTGGTCACTAAACTTGTTATATTACATCTAAAATGATCCAACCCTTCTCCGAACCCTTTGTCACTATAATTGTTATATTCATTAGAAATGTACCCAGACCCTTCCCAAAATCCATCACTAGAATTTTTATAATTACATCTAGAAATTATCCAGACCCTTCCCCGAATCCTGGTCACTAGAACTTTTATATTCATCTAAAATGTACCGACCCTTCCCAGAATCCTAGTCACTATAATTTGTTAATTATCCGCCCCAAAATGCATCCAACCCTTCTTGAACTCTGTTTGTGAATTTACCTGACAGTTTCCTCTGGAAGAGTTTCCACAGTCACGCTCTAACAGTAAAGAAACCCTTTTTTATGTTTTTGAGAAAACTTTTTTTCCTAAACGTTTGGGGGCCCCCTTGTTCTGATACAGTCCCGGGTATAAATAAAACTTTGTGAGCTCTAATTGGCCCTAATAAATTTAAAATATTTATTATGTCCCCCCGAAAACCACTTTTCTCTAAATAAATAACCCTAATCTTGCTAATCTTTTTTGGGGATTGCGTCCACCCATCCTTTTATTATTTTCGTGCCCACCTTTGTACCCGTTCAAGCCCTAAAGTCTTTCCTGTGCACTGTGCCCGAAACTGTAACAAATTCCGCTGGCTAACCCGTGACTTGTATAATGGGAGAAAATGTTCCCTCATGTGCATTTATCCCCTTTTAATACAACCCATATCCTATTAGCCTTGACTGCTGCTGCCCGACACTGGGTGCTACAGTTAAATTTTTTCTTCCACCAGGATTTCCCCCAAGTCCTTTTCCAGCCCCTTTTTCCCCGCTTTTTCCATTAAACTGTAATCATTAATGGATTTTTTTCCCCCGTGCAAACCTTTCATTTATCAGTGTTAAACCTCATCTGCCCCTTCTTGCCCTGGACCTCCAAACCTATTGAGATCCATTTGTAATAACACATTATCCTATATTGTGTGGGATTCCTTCACAGAGCTTAGTATCATCGGCAAAGATTCGATATTCCTTACTGGGCAACCTGTGGTAAGATCATTGGATGAAAATGTTAAAGAGGATAGGGCTCAATACGACCCCTTGTGGTACCCCTCTAGTAACAGGGATCCACGGTCTTGAGTTATTGCACCATTAATTACCACCCTTTGTTTTCTATCAGTGCGCCAGTTGCTTACCACTTGTAACCTTTTCCACCCAGTCCAAAGCTATTTCTAATTTTACTTACCACCTTTATGTTGGAACAGGTATCAAATGCTTTAGAAAAATCAAATATATGACATCCAGTGCCTCACCCCGATCCAGTCTGGAACATAACTCCTCATAGAAGCTGATGAGATTAGTGTGCACAGGACCCGATCCTTCATAAACCCATGCGGAATGGGTTTATACACTACATAAGTGGAATTGAATGTTTCGCTCTCCAGGCCACAAGCAGTGTCATGGGAACGATATGGAGGGTTCGGGCGTCACTAGGGAGTTTTGTCTGGGGCTTGTGCCCCGAACAAAACTACCTAGTGACGCCCAGGCTAAGCCCACTTTCAGACAGTGGTTGCCAGTTGATTATTACAGCTGATATCGCTAACAGCAGAGATTAGAGCTGGCTCCCATCCCTGCTGTCTAACCATCCATCCTGCGGGGTGCAGATTGGAGGTCTAATGAAGGCTTCCTTAGCAGCTATTTTAACATTTCTTGAGCAGGAAGTAACAGAACGTCATCTTGGTACCCCCTTCTGCATTATTTCTATACATGCGATATTTCTATACAGCTTGTTCAGGTACCCTAAATGTACGTAAATGTGGGAAAAGAAGAGAAAAGGTTTAAAAGTCTAAAAAATAATAATTATTAGAAGTTCAAATTATCCCCTTTTGCCATTTAACAAACAGAGAAAATATAAAAAATAAAAAAGTAATACAGAATTGGTATTCAGCAACAGGATGAAGAGACAGCATGCAGCAGGTTTAAAAAAATTGACTTTAATTCCTCCAAAAACACCCAGATACTTGCAATGTTTCAACCTCAGCACAGGTCTTTGTCAAACATAACACACAAGTGTCTGTCACCTGTCTAATGTAGGACTGCCAATCTCTGGAGTCCAATCACAAATAGTGTTAATGCCCCTGACAACAGATAAACACAGTTTAAAAACATTTCTCCATAATCAGCGATCAGTATACATAGAACACCATATTATGTCTATTAGATTAGACATAGCAGCTCAAAAACTTAAAAAAAATACCCTTACCCCCAGAGAAACCTATAAAGTAACAGGAGCTAAAAACAAACCTTTCCCTTAAATATGCTTCATTAGGAGAGTCAAAACATTGCCTGTAATTCTTTTTAAAAAAAATGCTGGTCCTTTACAAGCTCTGAAGTTGGGCCCAAATCGGGGATTGACGTTTTTACAGAGCGTCAACATGTGTCCATCAAGCAAACTGCTTTGAGTGGAGAGTCCACTGTGAAAGTGGAAGCCGGGAAGTTACATCTGAGTCATGGTAAGCTTTGGGCTGTTTTGTCTGTGGGGGAAATAACACTAAGGATGAAATTTTGGGCCCCGGGGTAGACCCTGTCACACTATGTCCCATGTGCTGTCCTGCTGCGTGTATATATGAGAGACTCAAAACCTGAAACAAGAGCTATCCCCTCAAATCCCCTGCACAGGGGTATTCCAACAGATAGAATTGTAACTGCCAGCCCCAGTTTTTGCAGCGTCAGGGGGGTGTGTTGTTACCTTTAGAAACCCCTGGACTAGTGTATTGGGGCCCTACATGTTTAACCCTATTTAAAGCCTTCTTGTAGTTATTTAATGAGCATGTATTTTGTATTTCTGTTTTGTGTTTTCTGTGTGTATTGACCTTAGGGGTGAAGGTGTTGTTACAGTTTCTATGCAACCCCTGGGGAATTTTGATTAGAATTATAGGGGCTGTAAAACAAGTGTTGAGCTTATAGACCCCCCACCAAAACCCCCATCATTCTTTATGATTGGGGGGGGGAAAAAAGCTGGCTCCGCCCACCCCTACCCAAGAGGCTTGTGGGTTCAAATTTGGGTCAGTTGGTAGTCTGGCTTGGCCGAGTCACATCTAACCTCCCTGCATCACTTCAGAAATCCTGTCAGGACTGGGGTTTATCCCCAAACCCGTTTCCGGGCAGCTATAAGGGTTAAGGGTTTCCTATTCTCTCGTGGACATTTTCGTTTTTTGTGGGGCCTGCTGTCGGATTGGTGAAGTGTTAGAAACGGGTGTCAAACTGCGGCCCTCAGCTTTTTGGAAATACAACTCCATCTTGCTTTTGATAACTAAAACAGTGGGGCATGATGGGAGTTGTATTTCCCCCAACACTGGGGGGCCGCATTTGACCCCCCTTGTAAGGGTTCCCATTACCGTCCATGTTTTCCCGGGTTTAAAAAGTCATGTTCCATGCGTATCCCTCCTGCTTGTCATGAGCTTTACAGGCCATTTTCTTCAAGTTTTTCAAGTGACTTCAAAAAAAAATTTTCACACGCCCCCTTAAAAAGGGCTAAAAACCCCGAAAGTCCCGGGAGCGGGTCTGTTATTCATTTATCTGCAAAGGGCCCAAACCATAGAAACCACGTAACCCCCCTCTCTGAAGAAAGGGGTCTGTCAAGCCTGCTTTATCAAGACCTTTTCCTGTATCAAAATTTTTAAAAAATTTAATCCCTTCAGTAAAATTTCCATCTATTTGACCATTATTGTTAAAGACATTTTATTTAAAGAAGTTCCCTTGTGTATATGCTGAGAGGGAAAGGGCCCCATCACACTAGGACCCCACGTAAAGGAAGGTTAAGAAGGTGAGCCCAAATTTGCACTACAACACCCGCCCCCCCTCGCACGGCAACATCATTATATCACTACAGGGTATGACAACTGCTTTTTTTTTGGCGTTTATGAACAGGTTATCTTGTGTCCCCTTTAAGAGAACTATAAGTAACAGAATTGTTGATCCCAGAGTTGCTTGTGTTTTTTTTTTTATTATTTTTTTGTTATTTATACATTTTTTGGGCACCATTTTCTTGTGTTTCTGCCTCCGGGGGCCAACAAGGGGTTAATTTTTAAATGTGCTTGCCGTGCCACGAACGCTCAAGCCCCACCCCCCAGCATTTGCGCATAAACCTGATCTCCAGTTCACAGTGCCAGTAATGTCCTTTTTTTTTTTTGAGATACTCAAGTAAAGAGGGGGGGGATTTTCAAGAGACTGTACTCCTGCGGATTTTTTTAATTTCTTAAAGGGGCAGGGGCATTTTTTTTTTTTTTTAAAAAGGACAGTATACCATTTTTTGCAAAAAAGTCTACTCCTCAAGCTATTGATCAAACTGTCTCCGCATCCCGCCCCATCATCTACCAGTGTCCTGCATCCAGGTTTAGCCCCCAATGTTGTTCCCGCTACGTTTCTGCTATGGTTACCCTTCTTCATAGGGAACCCCAGTCTTCACAATTATGGGGGGGAACCCCCCACTTTTGCTCCTTTAGAGAGAAAATACTTCGTACCTTGAACTTTTCACTTTTTCCCCACCGCAGGTTTCAATTTTTTCTAGGACACTTGAAGGGCCAGCTGTGAAGAAGGGGGTTCCTGGCCCGCCACTGAAAAAACAGTGTTTAGCATCCCAAACCTCTATAAGGGAATTTTAGGTCCAGTCGCCTTAGAGGTGAGGTTAAAATTTTTTGACAACGTCAGAAACCGGTGAAACACTCCCAGATTACGCACTTCTTTCAAAACTGCTACAGAGCACTGAGCCAAGTTCACCCCCTAGACCCTTCTTTTCTGAAGGTTTATCATGACAGATTCTAGAAGGTGTGGACTCTAGGTGATACAGAGTCATTACGTATGTTGCAGCAAAAACCTAACTTGACATTCCATATTTTAAGGCTCTGTCACACGTTTATAGGAAAATAATTTACCATGCACCATTTTACCCCTACTATTTTCCCAAGATTGGCTGGTGAGGTTTTGTTACACCCTTTATTACCTTCTGTGTTACCTAGAAACCACCAAATGCACAAGATCTACACCTTTGGCACCACCCTTTCTAGGATAACTTGACCCAAGTAGTGGACTCTTTTTGCCAACTTTTTAAAGGGGTTAAAGGGCCATTCCTCCTCTCATCCCCTGATCTTCTGAGTAGGCCACTGTCTCCGGCCCGTCCCAATCGTCCCAAAACACAGATAGGCCAACCCACCCAAAGGTTTCAAGAGCCGAACGTCCCTACTGCATTTATTGTCACCGGGATGGACAGATAAGTCCCGTGTTTTCTTTAAACGGATCCCCCAAGTCCAAAGGGCTGCCCCTCAGGAGGGGATGCCAAAGGGCCCCAAAAAACAATGCAGTAGTTTTGAGGTTTTTTTTCAAAAAGCCCGCAAGTAACTTTTTGGATTGAGGTGTTCCCCCCTTAAATCTTGTGACACGGTTCCCGGTCACCCCATTTAAGACAGACTTTTGAAAAACATTGGGACCCCCGTGTTCGAAATCGGGTGACAAGGCTTAATCCAGTTGATTGTAGTAAAGGCCACCCTTTCTCAATTAGGGTACGGGAGCCCACTCTGAACGGGGGATCAAATTGCCCGTCAAGGGGTTATAGTGACTGAGTTGGGGAGTTAGTACAGCCATAGTGTTAGGCATGAACGTAATCCGCCATGTGTTTTCTGAGTTGTTGAATGCCTTGCATGCCTCTTTGCCCTCTGTTTCCTCCCATTACAGGCAAGTAGCTCAAAAGACCATTAGAGCGCTCACCACCCAGCAGAAGTTCGCCAACCACAGAGGAGAGATTTGCCAAGTCCGTACCAAAGATATCCGTCCCATCATTCTGGCTGCCAAAAGTGAAACTTTGGTCTGGTACCGAGTTCGACCTGGAATTGACAATGCTGACTACGAATCTCTGATTTACTCTGTCCAAATTAATGGCCATCCCCTTGTTAAAGTTGCCAGAAGCATTGTTTTGGGGTTTTTTTAAACA
Organism: Phyllomedusa bahiana; assembly: GCA_025379985.1. Taxonomy (NCBI): domain Eukaryota; kingdom Metazoa; phylum Chordata; class Amphibia; order Anura; family Hylidae; genus Phyllomedusa; species Phyllomedusa bahiana. The sequence continues at coordinate 69,572 of JAODAL010016097.1, forward strand.
AATTTTATTGGTGAAGGTACTCAAGCAGAACCATTGAACACAATTAGATTATTCAACATGACATCCATGGCAATATTTAACAGAGTTATCTAAGAAAACATGTTTGAAATCTTGTTAGGTTCCATACACTTAATCACTTTAGCCACTCTCGAATGTAACAAATACTCCTTCAAATTTAGGTATTCCTTCTTAACCTAGATAAGACCTTCCTTCCCCCCTGAAATTCCCCCCAACTTTTAACTTTCCCGCGAGAAGCATTGTTACAGTCTCCAATGGACAAGTTCCTGTACGGTTGGTTAACCTCAGTGAATCCACCACCGTGCTCCCAAAGTTCACCACAGTCACCCAATTATGCCAGCTGACTCCTGAAGATATTTTGGACGAAGAAACCCTTGCCTACCAGAAATCTATCAGAGCTAGCCCTAATGGTCCTAACCAGTCTACAACCCTCTGGTGGGATGAACTGAATATCGGTGATGCCAACACTCCCATTGAGCATGTCAACGGTGTCAGTAAAGTCACCAAACGTCATTCCCAGGCCTTCAGTAAACATTCCCTGGATTTTGGCAAAACCAGCTTAATCCAACACCCTATCAATACTGGTAACCATCCTCTCATCAAAGAAAAGCATCGGCCTATCCCTCCTTTCAACTATCAACAGGTAAAAAAATTAATTAGAGAACTGAAAGACACCCATGTGATTCAAGAGAGTAAGAGTCCTTGGGCCGCACCAATCGTTCTAGTGAAAAAGAAAGACGGTAACATCCGCTTCTGCGTGGACTATCGCAAATTGAACAATATTACCCATAAAGATGCGTACCCTCTACCACGTATAGAAGAGTCCATTGCTGCACTCGGCTCCGCTGCCTATTTCTCTACACGTGACCTCACTAGTGGTTATTGGCAAGTCCCCATGGCTCCAGAGAATCAGGAAAAAACAGTATTCACCACTCCTATGGGTTTATATGAGTTTACTAGTATGCCCTTTGCACTATTCAACGCTCCTGCCACATTTCAACGACTGATGGAGAGATGTTTGTGTCATATGAACTTTCAAAGTCTTCTATACCTAGATTATTATTATTATTATTATTATTATTATTATTATTATTATTATTATTTATTTTAAAGCACCATTGATTCCAGGGCGCTGTACATTCGAGGGGGTTACATACATAACATGAGTCAAACAAGTACACTGATAAGTGATTAATGACAATTGGCACGACAGAGGGAGAGAGGACCCTACCCGCGAGGGCTTACAATCTACAAGGAGGGGGAAAGAGACAGGAGGTGAGGGGCAGACATGTTTATGGAGGAAGTAGTGACAACAAGGTTAGTGTAGGTTATAGGCAAGCCTGAAGAAATGGGTTTTTTAAGTTGCTTTTGAAGTTGGTGAAAGTGGAGGAGAGTCTGATGTGTTGGGGCAGTGAGTTCCAGAGTGTGGGTGAAGCACGGGAGAAGTCTTGGAGACGGTTGTGTGAGGAGCTGATAAGGGGAGAGCAGAGGAGAGGGTCCTGTGAGGAGCGGAGATTGCGTGAGGGGAGATATTTGAAAATTAGGGCAGAGATGAATGGAGGGGAGAGGTTATGGAGAGCTTTGTAGGTCATGGTTAGTAGCTTGAAATGAATTCGCTGGGCAATGGGAAGCCAGTGAAGGGATTGGCAGAGGGGAGAGGCAGAGGAGTAGCGAGGAGAGAGGTAGATAAGACAGGCAGCAGAGTTAAGGATGGATTGGAGGGGAGTGAGGGTGCTAGCTGGGAGGCCACAGAGAAGGATGTTAGATGACGTCATTGTGTACTCTCGTACTTATGAGGAACATCTATATCACTTAGCTGAAGTATTCCAAGTCATAGAGCATGGCTTGAAGATAAAACCATCCAAATGCCATTTGCTTAAGCCACAGGTGAACTACCTAGGCCACGTTGTTAGTGCTGCAGGGATCCAGCCAGATCCATAGAAAATCTCTGCAGTCAAGAATTGGGAAACTCCCAGAACAGTGAAAGAGATCTGAAGCTTCCTGGCTTTTGCCGGCTATTAACGCCGCTTTATCCCACATTCAGCACAAGAAGCTGAGCCGCTTACAGAACTCCTGCGTGGTTGAGTTAAGAGAGAGTTATGATAGAAAGCTGCCTATCAGATGGTCCGAATGCCAAGAGAATGCCTTCCAGACTCTCAAGATCCTATTGACGTCACCTCCAATTCTGGCCTATCCAGATTACAATCATCCATTATCTATCTATCTATAGTCTATATACAGACGACAGTTTTCAAGGCCTAGGAGCTGTTCTGTCACAGGTACAAGATAACCGTGAACGGGTCATCGCATATGCTAGCCGAAGCTTGCGAGGAGCTGAAAAGAATGACAATAATTATAGTTCATTCAAGTTGGAGCTTTTGGCTTTCGTATGGGCTGTTACAGAAAAATTCAAGGACTATCTTGCAGCAACTCCCTTCACAGTGTACACGGATAACAATCCACTAGCCCATCTCAATTCTGCATGGTTAGTTACATTTGAGCAACGTTGGGCCTCAAGACTTGCAAACTTCAACTTTGATATAAAGTACCAAAGTGGGAAAACCAACATTAATGCTGATATCTTATCACATCTGCCTACAGTTGAAGAACCTCCAGAAGAGGATGAATGGGAAGATGTTGAAATGCCACCATTCTACCAGACGTTGTTGCCGCTACTCAGGCTGATGAAGCTTCTAAGCAAAAGACAGATCCCTTGCAAGAGTCTTCCAGATGGAAAACCATTCAAAGTGAATCTCGTGTCTTGGGAGAGATTTTTGATTATCTGACAGCAGGAAGAATTCCTATACGGCTGAGAAAACAGTATCCTGATGTTGAGTTGAGATGCCTATGGAGACAGAGAAAGAGACTGTTTATCCACAAAGGTTTGATCCTCAGGAATACCCTGAATCCTGTATTAGGAGAAAGACTCCATCAGATTCTGATCCCCAGGAGGGATGCCAAAATTGTCTTGGATGCCTACCATGACCAGTCTGGCCATTTTGGGGTTCACAAAACAGAAGCCACTATCAGACAGAGGTTTTATTGGATTGGAATGCGAACAGATGTAGAGAATTGGTGTAGTGAATGTCCAGCATGCAATCTTACCAAGGCCGGCAAGAAAGAAGCCCGAGCTCCTCTGCATCCTATCACCTCTCACAAACCTAATGAGTTGGTTGCCCTGGACCACGTGAAGTTGGCTCCTACCAGATCCGGATACACCTATGTGTTGACAATGGTGGATCATTACTCCAAATGGGTTGTTGTAGTACCAGTTAAAGATTTAACACCCAAAACAACTGCCATCGCCTTCTACCGTGAATCTGTCAAACGTTATGGATGTCCAAAAGCAGTGTTGTTTGACCGTGAACCTGCTTTCGGGTCTCAGCTGTTTCAAGAGCTTTGCAATTTTCACAAGTGCAAGAAACTGCATACAACTGTGTACCATCCACAAGGCAATAGCTTATGCGAAAAGATTAACCAAGTCTTTATTAACATGTTGCGTACCGCCTCAGTTTCCAAGAAACGAGTGGCCACAACTCTTAGATTAACTGTGGAATCTATAATAATCTCGCATGTTCTAGGGTTATCACTCCTATATCTCTGTTTGCTGACAGGACACTTCCTCAAGATAGAGCTCTTGGAATTCAAGTCCCTGCTCCATTAATCATTACTAATAGCTGACTGGGTACAAAACAAGACATATTCAAGAACAAGGAATTGTGGTCTTGGATGTGAGCCATCGAGACAAGACATCACTACAATCACATGCTAATGCACACCATTGGAAGTGGAACTAAAGTTTGGCTGAAAAGCATCATCGTTCTGATAAACTTACGTATTGTGGGAGCAAAGCCGTACAAATAACTCCTGTTCCATATCCAGAATCAGATGTTTATGAGGTCCAGAAACCTGGAATGGCTCCACAAACCGTCCATAGAAACAGGATAAAACCTTGTACTAAGGAGGATCTCCTACTTCTAACCCCTCCTTCAACTCCACCTGCTCCAGTCTATACTCCTGTTCCTGTGCCTATTACCCCAAGTCGACCTTCTGTAGAAGAAGCCATCAGGAACTCGTCATTTCTAATTCCTGGATGTTACCAGTGGGTACCAATGCAAGTATCATTCCCACTACATGTACCAGCACCAGTGCCAGTTCAGGTTTCAACTCCTGTTTCATCTCCTATGCCAGAACCAGCATCTCAACACCAAGTGCAAGAAGAAGAAGAGGATACCCAAGTGCTGAGGTGTTCTGAGCGTTCCAACAAAGGAATACTACCTACCGCTACCGGGATTAAAAGATATGCTATAATAAATATTCTATATTCTTTCATATATATGTATTACTTAGATAGCTAGTTAGTTAGATAGTGTGATATGTGTTTGCAAATGTTTAAACTTTATATTTCATATATGCTTTTGCCCTATACCAAAGCCTTACATGGACAATGGATACGTTGCAGTACAGAGACTCTCAACATAAACGTGCTATAGCCAGCTCCAACCAGAGTGCAGTGATGCACGGAGATCCACTCAAGCAGTGGCAGATATGATTTCAATGTCCTTTGTATTCCAGCACCACCACAGCAAATTGTATAAAAAAAAATGCTAAATTTATTGAGAAAATATTAAAAACATGCACCTACTTCAGTAGCAACGTCCTGACTGCCAAGATGACATGTGAGCCAGAAAGACGCTAACGCGTTTCGGGCAAAAGAATGGTGCCCTTATTCATAGCGATATGCAAAATAAAATGACATTAGGTTGTATAAATATGTTACCCATACCTGTGTGCAATCAAGTGTTTAACCAATCCGCTGGGTCCGTGTTACAAACTGCATAATGAGAAGTGACTTACCAGCTGTTTGAAAATGCAAGGGCAGCATCCGCCATGTCAGGGTGCAGGAAGCCGGAAGGAGTCACCGGCCGACATGCGTAATGACACATTAAGGGCAAGAAGGGCAGCGCATGCGCCCAGAGGATAAACACATGGAACTAAGCGGAGAAGAGCAACAATGATGCACACAAAGTATGTCACAAGATACTTGGTATATTTTGTCAATAATATAAAAACATATGCAATGCAAGAATCAAACTTAGAAACAGGATATTATGTATGATAATGTTTATTTTTCCCGTGGCCATGATAAATGTAAATAAACAAATGAGAATGGCTTTAATACACTAATAGTAGCACAGTGACTCCCTTTTAATGTTCATGCCTTTTGCGGTAACTGTATTTAACATAATAGTCCAAAATGCCTCCCGGTCTCTTAGATGGCGAACAATGTCACCACCTCTTGACTCTTTCTATGGCCTTGATTTTTAACGAACTAAAGTCATATTATGTGACTGTATAAAATGTTTAGTGAGGCCTGACTTATTTCTATTAGAGACAGGGGAAATGTCATTGACATGCTCTAAGAATCTGATTTTTAATTTCCTGATAGTACTTCCTATGTACTGCATGTGGCATGTAGTACAGGTTGCCATGTAAATAACATAATCCGAATTGCAATTTAAGAATTGTTTGATGGTGAACTTTTTGTCAATTTCCGTATTTTCAAAATCTTTACTTGGAGTGACAAAAGTGCATGTACGGCAGGAACGCAAACCCCATTTTAAAAAAACAGAGACTCTACCTTAGTGGCAATCCAACCGATTCTACATATAAATGTTATATTGTTATTTCATTATCCTGTCATATATGGTTTTCTTCTTTAGGTAACCCTCCGTCTGCCAAAGGTCGCCGAGGACGGCTCATTCTTAGAGGGGGGCATGTAACGGCCCAGTCCAGTATTTGTCAGGCGTCAGGAGGTGTGTTGTTACCATTTAGCAACCTGGACTTTGTGTTTTTAGGGCCTACATGTTTATATCCTAGTTTACGCCTCTCTTGTAGTATATTTTTTAATGAGCAATGTAGTTTTTATTTGTGTGATATTCTGTGTTGTATGACCTCTAGTGGTGAAGCTGTTGTTACAGTTTCCATAGCAACCCCCTAAGATATTGATTAGTCAATTCATATGTCTGTTTAAAACAAGTGGTTGAGCTTGATCAGAGCTCCTCCCCTGCAACCCATCAGTCTTTAAATGATTGGCCGGGGGAAAGCTGGCTCCCCCCACCCTCTACCCAAGAGGCTGTGCGGGGTTTTGACATGGCATTGTAGTCTGGTTTGGTCAGAGTCACATCTAACCTCCCTCATCACCTCAGAAATCCTGTCAGGACTGAGGTTTAGTCCCCTAACCTGTTCCCAGGCAGCTATAAGGATTGATTTGTGTTCTCATTGTCTCAGTAGACCATTCTCTGTATTTAGTAGTGCCTGCTGTTGGATTGGTGAAGTTTTAGAGGGTCTCCCATTCACTGTCCATGTCTTCCTGGCTTACAAGTCAGTGTGTCCATGCGTATCCCTCCTGCTTGTCAGTGAGCGTGCACAGCGTCATCTTCTCTCAAGTTTATTCAAGTAACTTCAAGTAACCATTCACACGCACTTTATAAAGGCTGAAAACCACAAGTCCCTGGAGCAGCACTGTCTACTTCATTTTGTCTATCTGCTAAGGCCAAATCCATAGTAACCACGGTAACCCCCTCTCTGAAGCTAAGGAGTCTGATCAAGCCTGCATTTACTCAAGACCTTATATACCTGTATCGAACTGTATAAAATTAATGCCTTCAGTAAAATTTTCATCTATTTGCACCATTATTGTGTAAAGACATTTTATTTAAAGAAGTTCCCTTGTGTATATGCTGAGAGGAGAAAGGGCTCCATCACCCTCGGACCCCACCGTGACAGGAAGGTTGCAGAAGGTGAGCCCCAACGTTACACTACATTACCCAGCAACACCCTCCAACGCGGCAACATCATTATCATCACTCACAGGGTGTGACAGAATCCCTTAGCTCTGCTAAGAAAGTGAAGGTAAAATCTGTTCCCCTGTAATATTGGCATGAGCCCTCTACTGTACATTGCTAATGACATGTATTGAAAAAAAGTCTTATAAATTCATCTACTACTTTATTTTGTGTGTTTGTGTGGAGGTGATAGGTCATTTTTAAATCATTGCATTAAACAACGCTTACTGAATAGAACAGATAGCAGTAGATGGATCAGGTCTCTGCTGGGTTCTGTGGCCACTGAGCATGTGCAGGCCTCTAGATTACACTGCACCTGCCTGAGCACTTCTCAGTACATTCAGTAGTTCATATCAGGGAAAACTAGGAGTGGGCGTGTCTGCCAGACACAGACCGGCTATCCAATCAGGGCAGTGCTTCCCTTGTAGCATAGCAACTATACAGCCAATCAGACTTCTGCCTTATCCTCACCAATCTCAGCTCAGCTTACCCTGTAACTTAAGCAACCATAGGTCCTTGTATGCCCGTCTATTGAATCATCTGCCTTCTCCTTACCAAACACAGCTCAGCTTACCCTGTAACCTTAGCAACCACAGGTCCTTGTATGCCCATTGTGTTGAACTTATGCTCTGCCTTACCATTACATAAAGGTAAAGAAGCCATACGGCCTGTAGTGTTCAATGCCATCCATTTTATGACAGTATTAACCCCTTCCTGACGGACGGTCATGATAATATGACTCTTCATTTTTCCCTCCCCACCTTCCAAGAGCCATAACGTTTTTATTTTTCCATCTACATAGACAAGTGAGGCTTTTATTTTGCGGGACAAGATGTACATTCTAATGATGTCATACACTGTAACATACAATATACTGGGAAACTGCAACGTGTAAAACATAAACAAAACATTTAAAGAATGAAGCCAACCTGCATAAGACATATGGTAGATGCTAGATATAAACTATTTTGTGGTGAATAATTATCTGTCTTGCGCACAGAAATGTTAGAACTTTGAAAATAACAAATTTTTCCAAATTTTCACGAAATTTTTATATTTTTCACAAACAAACAAGGATTCTATGGACTAAAATTTCTTACTTAAAGCACAATATGTCACGAGAAAACAATTTCTGAATCACTTGGATAGGTAAAAGTGTCAAAAAGTTATTCTTATAAAAAGTGACATGTCAGATTTCAAAAATGTCAGGAAGGTCAAAACTGGCTGGGTCCTTTAGGGGTTAAAAGATCAGACTGTTACAGATGCGTCAATGTCAATTATGTACAAACAATAGAAGCAGGATCCAATTATGTTTGTACTGGCTGCTGCGGTAAGAGGTTAAAGAAGACCTGTCACATAGATTATGCCCCCCTTGCTGAGGACAGCACAAGCTAGTGAAAGACATGCTGTTTCCAGTGCTGTGTCCCTTATTCTATAAGATGCTGTCATTTTCGTGTATTTAATGCTCAAAACCTGGCAGCCAAAAAAGAGTCCAGCTTATTCATGAGCAGGTGTTAGCCCCGCCCACCCAAGGCTAACCCCACCCACCTGACAGTTATTCACATGTTTCTACCAATTCAAAGTAATAGATTAATCAGTTGTGAGGTTGGCGGGTCATGAATTAAACAGACTCTTTTCATAAAAAGCTGGACTCTTTTCTGGCTGAAAACTGCAAATTTGAGCATTATATACTACAGCATCTTACAGAATAAGGGATGCAGCGCTGTAAACAGCAGGTCTGACACTAGCTTGTGCTGTCCCCAGCAAGGGGACATAAACTAAGTGACAGGTTACCTTTCATGCTCAAATCTGGCAGTTTTCAGCCTGCGCTGCAAGAAAAGAGCTCCAAAACATCATCTTCAGGGAGATACAGTTTAGGATGGAAATGAAGGTTTTGGCGCTGACGGGGAAGAGATGATCTTATATTTCAGCCCAGGTAAGGGAATGTCAAATTTATTCAGAATATATAGTTTTTTTTTATACTTGTAGAAAAATATCCACCGTTATGTTCCTGCCATCCTGGTTAGTTTGCCATCAGCTTAGGTCAACATCTCACCAAGCATGAAAGGGCAGGGGTGTAACTCCCAGGGTAGCAGACGTAGCAGCTGCTACATGGCCCGGACCCTTGGGGGGGTGAGCCCCATGGCAGCTGCTAGTGCTTCTGCTACCCCGGTAGTTCCGCTCCTTCGCCCGCCGGCAATGAACATAACAGTTCACTGCAGGCGGGACCCGCCGCATCCTGCCTCTGAATGCCTCTTAATGCCTAGGCCCTCTGTCCTGATTGTTCAAAGGCAGGACTGCCTGGTCTTAGCAGAGCAGAGCACCGCCAGTGCTCCACTCTGCTAATCAGCCGGGTAGGCTTAAGGCCTACCAGGCGCCGGCCCACATTTCTGACGTCACATCATTGTGCCGTCCGCGCCGAGCACAGAGACTGGCTGGCTGGGAGCGTATCGCATCATGAGATCGTGGCGAGTGGTAAGTCATTTCCTATTTTTTTTTTACATTAATATTAATTTAGCCAGTATAAACACTGCCTATCTCTATGGGGTCGCTATAGCTATCTAAACCCTGCCTAAATACCTATATGGGTTCCCCTATAACTTCCTAAACCCTGCCTACTTATATGGGGCCCCTATAGCTACCTAAACCCTGCCTGACTACCTATATTGGGCCCCTATACTTAACTAAACCCTGCCTACCTACCTATATGCGGCCCCTATTCCCTCCCTACACCCTGACTGACGACCTATATGGCCCCTATACCCTACCTCAGCCATGTCTAGCTACCTATATGGGGCGGCTGTAGTTACCTAAGCCCTGCCTGCCTACCTATATTGGGCCCCTATACTTATCTAAACCCTGCCTACCTACCTATATGCGGCCCCTACAGCTACCTAAACCCTGCCTGCCTACCTATATGGCCCATATACCCTACCTAAACCCTGCCTGATTACCCATATGGAACCTATACCCTACCTAAACCCTGTCTGCCTACTTATATGACCCCTATAACCCACCTATACCCTGCCTTCCTAACTATATGGCCCAATTTAGCTATCTAAACCCTGCTTGCCTACCTATATGACCACCTATAGCTACCTAAACCCTGCCTGCCTACCTATATGGATTCCTATACCCTACTTAAACCCTGCCTACCTGTTTGGGCCCCCTACAGCCTACCTAAACACTGCCTGCCTATTTGGGGCCTCCTATAGCCTATTTACCTACATATGTGGGACCCACCTATAGTCTGTCTACCTAGCTACCTGTGGCCCACCTACTGCCTACTTAGCTACCTGGGGCCTGCCTACATCCTACCTACCTACCTGGGGTCTGCCTAACTAACTGGGGCCAAACTACTGCCTACCTAGGGCCAATCTACCTACCTACCTGTAGCCTACCTTCCTAACTACTGCCTACCTACCATCGACCAATATACCTACCCGGGTCCTATGTACTACCTACCTTGAGTCTACCAACCTACCTACCTAGGGTCTACCAACCTATCTAATGGGGGTCTACTTGGTAACATGATTCTGAGGAGCACAGGCCATAGCTGTAACACAATTTCCAGGGGGTGAATCCTCTGCTCCTCCCCTCTAGGAGAATGTGCCTCTATGCGATGGCCTGTACCCGCTCTACCATCTATTGGAAGTTTGTACAGAGGTGGGGTGGCAGGAAGTGAGGTGCTGGAAAAGTGAGGATTCTGAGATATTTGTGTCCAAGTTAGGGACGAATGGTGGCCCGGAAAAGTCATCATGGTGGTCTGGACTGGATGTAGAACAAAAGAGAAAGTCAGCGACTCGTCAGAAAAACGTAACCTGTGAGTCACAAGATGTAACTGCACTGTAATCACTTATGTCAGCAGAGCCTGTGTACACTGGTATCTACCACTATATAGTCACTATATGGTGGTTATAAACAGTCTGCAGAGCCTGTGTACACATACCTACCACTATATGGTCACTGTATGGGAGTAATATACAGATTTTAGGGAACCTATGTACACTGGTATATAACACTATATGGTGGTAATATTGGTCTTTTGTATATTTTTTTTATTCAGTAATAGTATAGGGGTATTATTCCGTCACTATGTGGTGGTATTTTGTGGTTGTTTTCTGGTGGTATAATCGGGTCCTTATGTAGTAGTGTTATTGGTAATGTTGGTCTCGGTATAGTGGGATTGCATGACTTAAGAGGTCCAAATAAATGTTGATGGTCGGGGAAGCAGAGGGGGCCCCATCCGAAAGTTTGCTCAGGGCCCCAGGCTAATCTAGTTACACACCTTATGAAGAGCTATGAACAAAGACATCCCAAAAACACCAGATGGTAAGTCATATTATCCCCTCTTCTTCCTCCCTCTGAGAGTTACATCGCATAGAAATATTCACCATTTTCTCCTTTTTCCAGAAAGAAGCTACAAGTCTGAAGAACACTGAGGAATTGGATCAGGTGAACCTGGACTTCAAGTAAGAAAATATTAGAATTTGTCCTTAACACAAGGCTGATTTGTTTGAGATGTTCCTGTGACTTTTCTAATCATCTTAATGAGGCTTGTAGAATTTAATTGCTGCTGCAGTAACAACCCCGTTCAGCTGAATAGAACCGATTAGTCTTAGAAATTTCTACAACAAATCTGCTGCTTGTGAATATTTCCTAAGTCTTAGTTCAGTTGTATCTCATAATGTGATCTACTTCTCTTCACAGAAGTCTGCAGAACGTTCCAGGTCATTTCCATCTTCATTCGTGGATTCCTCATCTGCTTCATAGGGACATTGGATCCATCATGTTCAGTGATTCTGATGACAGCTGCGGCTCCAGACTTGAACGTCGTCATATATCATCCACTAGCAAATACTTACTTACAATAAATATTATTTATCTGAGTATCTGTTTTTTTCTTTATGTAATTATTTAATGTTAGGCGAATATAATGGTAAGTGAGCTATGATGGTGGGACATAATATCCAAAAATTTGGGAATCTCGCAAGAGAACAGAGAGTGACTTTTGATCACTATATTTACTATTTTGCCATAGGCAAACTTAAACTCTATCAGTTCTCTATCTGTAAAACACTAAACGTAACTTTTATTATGTATAACTCTTAACCTCTATGCACACTATTTAAAAACCTGATTTCTAACCTCATCATTTAACCCTTTTTGCTTCTGAAAGAGGGAATAACTCCCTTTCTATTATCAAGCCTGGTGGAGCACCACCTATTAACAGGAGAGCCTTATATCTATAACAAAGTACTAGCTCCAGTAAGGGATCCCAAGCCAACTACTTGAGCAGTCGTCTCTAATCTCATGGACACAGAACAAATAGGCCCCGTCCC
>JAODAL010016098.1:0-81775 GCA_025379985.1 Phyllomedusa bahiana
AGGGAAAAAATTTTTTTTTTATAATGGGACCTGTAGTATACTGCATTTCAAAGTAAAAATCCCCCCAAAAAATTCAAAGCATGCCCCTTGACCCCACTTTGGACAATTGTAAAACAAATGTCTTTTAGAAACACATTTTTTTTTTAATTTTAGGACCTTAGTATTTGCTGCATTTCAAAGCGCATGCCCCAAAAAAATTATAAAAGACTTCCAGCCCACTTTTAAAAAAAATTTGGGGGAGAAAGCCACTTAAAGAAACATTTCTGTCCCAAAGGCCCATGTTTTGCTGTATCCACAGCTACTACCCCAAAAAAAAAAAAAAGACTTCTCAGCCACTTTTAAAAAAAATGTGGGGGAAAATGCCACTTAAAACCCACATTTTTTCCAAAGGGGAACCATGATTATTGCTGTATCCCGCTACATGCCCCCAAAAAATTTATAAATATGATTTCCCCCACTATTAAAAAATTGAAGGGAGAAATGCCACTAAAAGCCACATTTCGTTCCAAAAGGACCAATTTATAGGGGGTTCTCAAAGAACGGGGACCCAAAAACATTGAAAATGCAAAAACTTCTTAAGATAAGTGAAAAAAGGAATACGGGTTGTCATGAAACCTTGGGGCCCTTTTCAGTTCCTCACAGCAAAACCAGCAAAATGAACGTTGGAAAAGGAATAAAAATTGCAGAAAGAAAGCATTTAAAAAAAAAAGTTTTCAAGAGGACCTTTTCTTTTTTGAAAAGGAATGTAAGTAGACCGCGACTAATGTGACCCCCAAAATTGGGGCCCCCACAAACACAAGATCCTGCCTGTTCATTTTGAGAAATTTTTCAAACGTCCAACATTATCTGTGGAAAGCCGGATGCTTTTGTCTGTAAGATTTTTCTCCACTGTGCTGAAGGTCCGCTCAGAAATGACGCTGGCTGCTGGGCAGGAAAACACCTCTATGGCGTATGAGCCAGCTGGGCCATTCATCCATTTTGGATACCCAAAAGTCTAGGGGGCCCCGAAAATAAAAAAAACATGGGGTTAAGACGCAATAGTCGTGCACCATGATCTTAAGTGACTCTGTTGTTGGATTGTCCCCCTGCATTGCATGCGTTGGTAGGGGGTAAATAAAGATTGCCAGAGTACCCATTAGGCTTCTGCCACCTTCCCTGCTGCTGCCGACGCCTACTTGGCACTCTAATACTGTCACGTCGCTGAGTGGTTCCACCTGACTTTTGGGGGGAAGTGAAGCAGACCAACAGATTCCCATTGATCAATCGAAGGTCCCATTTCCTAAAAATTTTCTCTCTTTTGGGTGGGTGGAAGGGAAAGTGCTGAGTTTTGTTTTGTAGGGGGGATCCGGGAGGGGGGGCCACCCATAATGTTGTTTTTGAGGGCCTTTAAAAATGCAGGATCATTTTGGGAGGAAAGGGGGCATCCAAAGCACTCTGTGAGGATGACCTTGATTTCCAAACCCTCTGGGTCGGGGGGGCCTAGCAACGATCTTCCTCACTCCTCCTCCGCCTCAAATTCGCGCCAACCTCTTTCCAAGGCGGGGCTCGTAAATCGTGTCTAGGGAAAACCTCCCCTCCTCCCCCTCCCCCCCTCCGCTGCCTCGGCACGCTTCAACACGCCCGATTTCCTGAATGAGCACCCTGAGAGCTGATGCCTGCCTTGACTAGCCCCCCGGGCCCCCAACCACTGCCTAAAAACCCATGAAAATTTGAACGGGGGGCCTTGGGGGTTTGACGTAAGAAAGGCTCCGTGTCCCATCTGGGTCCGCTCCTCCTCCTCCCCTGGCGGGGCCTGTTGTTTCGAGTGTCCAACATCGTTTTCCCGAACTAAGATCACCACAATGCTCATTTCGACAAGGGATTTTTTCCCCATGCCTTTTTGGTGGGGTTCTTTAAAACGGCAAGGGGGGGTGCAGGCTCTTTCACCTGCCTCCCCTCTTGGGGGGCCAACACCCCGAGGCGCACCCCGCTTTTAAAGGGCCGTTCACTTCGTACTGCGAAAGGCATTTCGCGCTGCCACAAGGGTGAGCATTGGAGGGTGGGGAATTCCAGCTGTTGCCACGTCAAAAATGAGACGGTTTCGGGGGAGGCACTGACGCTCAAACAAGCCAGGGACGAAGCCGGTGCGAAAGGGGAAGGAAACTTAGACCTCGAGCCCTTTCCCCAGCAGGCCCCGTCCAACCCGGGGACTCTTTAGAAAATTTGGACACAAGGTTTATGAAGGAGGGGAAGGGATGTGCTCCCGCCACCGATCTTTAAGGGGGGGCCACAGATTTTGCCCGTTATCGCACACCCCCTTGCCGGCACAAGGTTCTTGTCACCCAGCCACGCTCGGTCTCGTTGCGGAAGCCGTCCACAGCTCCTGACCTGTGTGTGGACGGTCTCCAAACGATTAATTTAAACAGGGCCTGTTTTTTTGGGGGCCCAGGGGCCTTGGGGGGGAAAAAAACCCTGCCCCATCCTGGGGTTTTAAAGGGGCGTCCCCGGAGCCAGAGAGCCCCCGCCCCCCCCAGGGACATCCCCCCCAGCTACCCAGTGAGCTGTCCAGAGATTGCGGCCTTTGGGCCCGGTTTTACTAGCCATGTTGGTGGTCAGAGGGACTTTTCCGCCACGAGCAGCAACGCGCTTAAAAAATTTTAGATAACGTGACTGCCGGGGCGGGGACGGCTTTTTGGAAAAGAAATCCCTCTCGCATCTGGTTTGGGGGGGCAGGCAAGGGCCATGACGTGGGGGGGAAAAACCCATTGTATCCACCAACGGAAAAAAGGAAATTTTTCCCAAAGGGCCCAAAATCGGCAATGCTGCATTCAGGCTTTTGGTTTTGGGGATTTTTGGGGTTAAAGTGTTTTTGGCTTCGAAACCTGAAAGACAGAGTGGGCTGCTAGGGGGAGGCCCGCGTAGGCATGCAGGTCGTAAAAAACGGGCGGAAGGAGAAGGGTAAAAAGGGTCTCGGGGTGTTTCGGGTGGTACCGGGCGACGGGGGAGGCGAAGCGGGGGCTGACCCTGATCATGACTCCTGAGCGACAGGGGCAGCGAGGAACGCTTGGTGGTGGCGGGAGGGCGGAGACGGGGGTGTACGGGGTTTGGGGGTTTCCCGGGGCATCGGTCGGCCTTTTTTGGCCCAAGTGTTGCCCCCATTTCAACTCTTTCATTCCTGCTGTGAAAAGACATGTTGGGGGTGGTTAACCACCTAAGATTCTTTCTCCTTATCTTTATGGCAAGGCGGCATATGACTGCGGGGTGAACCCGAGGTTTTGCTAAAAGAAGGCCCAGGTTTGAGAGGTCCTGCCCTTTTTTGACGGCGATAAGCGGGAGGGGGGTTTGCGTGAACCGTGGTGGCGGAATCATATCAGGGGGTTTCGCGACCGCCCCTCCATTTTTGAGGGGGAAACCCCTACTGAACCCCAACCCCCATCGTCTTCCTCTCGTCCAGTGAAAGCGCTCCAAGCAAATTCTGCTGAAAAGACCACGTTGGATCCCCAATGTGTCACTCATCACAAAAAGGTGACTTTGTCGTCTGACTTTCCTGCATCCAGGAGCGGGGGGCTACAAGAAAGAGGGACTGCAAGGCGTTCCGACCCCCGGATTTTTGCGATTCCCATTTCCTTTCTCCCCTCTGATGCATCAGTAACTGGGCGCAGAGAGAGAAAATCTCCTTTTGGGGCCTTTGACTTTACATGCTTTGACCTCAACCGCATTTTTATCAAAGAGGTCTTCAGAAAAGGGATTATCCACAGTGGGGGGTAACGAGTTGACTTTTGGGCGCTTCATTTTGGGAGGGGATGCGGGTGATGTAATGACGACATTTTGGGGGCCGTGACTGGGGGATAGGAGAAAGACTGTGGATGCAGGTTTGCAAAAACCCGAAGGACAGATTGGCACGCTGTTCGTTACTGAGATTCACAGGGCCCTGACCCAGCGATGCAGGCCTGACGGTCCTCAATGAGATCCCCCTGGCAAGCGTGTTGTCGCCAGCACTGGAAGGAGACCTTCTCTCGTACCTCTACCTCCCTGTCCTACCCCCCCCTTTTCCGCTTACCACCGAATTTCGCTCCATTCAGAAAAATAAAAATTTTTTAAGAAGGTATGGAAGATTTTTTGGAAAAATCTTTTATTAAAAAACGGAAAAACACAGCTTTCTCAAAAACCCTCAAATCAAAAACAAAATTGCTATTAAAAAATTTAAATGCAAAGAGATTATCAAAAAAGCTGGCCTGGGGCCCAAAATGAAAAAAAAAATTTATTGAAATGGGTTTCGGTAATAAAAGGTTTTTTGGCACCATCAATTTTACCTGTGGTGACTAAAAAATTTCAGTATTCACATTTAAGGCAGGTGCCTCAATAACAAAGCGTATGCACCAAATCAAAAAAAACCCCTATCTGTAATTATTCGGGTAATAAAAGGTTTTTTTTTTTTTTTTTTTTTTGGGACCTTCAATTCCCGTGGTAAATACACAATTGTTTGGATTTAAATTTAACGCAAGGTGGGTTATCAACAAATCTGGGGCTGGGGAAAAGGCAAAAACACGTACTGTTGTATTGGGGTAATAAAAGGTATTTTTTGGCACCTTCAATTTTACCTGTGGTGATACAAAATTGCTGTATTCAAAATTTAACTTCAAAGTAGATCTACAACAAAGTGGCCTGCGCAAAAGTGAAAAAAAACTATTGAAATGTATTCGGATAATAAAAGGTATTTTTTGGCACCTATCAATTCACCTGTGGTGGCTAAAAAATTGCAGTATTCACATTTAAGTGCAAGGTGCCTCAATGAACAAAGCTGTAGTCCGCCAAAGTAAAAAAACACGTATCTGAAATTTATTCGGATATTACAAGGTATTTTTGGCACCTATCAACCTGTGCTGACTTGCTGGATTCTAATTTAAGTACAAGGTGGATATATCAACAAAGGTGGAATGGGCAAAATTATAAATGAACACCTATCTGAAATGTATACTGATAATAAAAGTGGAGTTTTGCACCTAACAAAGAGACCTGCAGTTACTAGAAAAGATGTGTATCCTATAAGTTCAGGCTGCCCAATATCCAGGAAATATTTCAATAGAAAACTGTTAATAATAAAGCTATTGCAATGTCTACACTAAGTCTTGGTGAACTTTATCCAGTATTCTTTATAGAGCTTGTCTGTGTTCGCCCACGGGGGCCCCCCCTCCGCTCCCCCCGTGACTTTACAGCAGTAGATGCTCCTTTAAAATTCTCTACCTAACTATATAAAATCTTCCAATCTCTAATCTAACTAAATTGTAAGGATCACAGCTAATAGTAGAGGTTTCTCTGTGAAGAAATATAATAATTTCGCTGAGCTGTTTGGACACAAGCAGAGCGCACGTCCTTCTGCTCTGAGACGCTGAGAGACACTGAGGCTGAACAGGAAACGCTGTTCTATGTAAAACGAGGTCATGTGATTTTTCCAGCCAATCGCAACCATACACATCCCAGTCATGACGTCGCACACACATCTCACCCTGCTCTATTCTGTAATCTGATTTGCTGGCCGCCAAAATTACAGGAAGCGCCGAAAATGGCGCGATCTTAATAGATGATGCACAGATTTTAACCTAAATTATCGCATGATCTAAAAAATCCGATCACCATAAAAACTGTGCCGATTTCAACTTTGTCGATAATAATCGCTCAACACTAAACATAACCTAAGGGTATGTTTACATGGGGCAGATGTGTTACAGATTTTTTACAGTGGATTCCTATGTAGAGAATCCACAGCAATACAATTGAAAAAAAAATCTTGCATAAATTGACCTGTGGTATAGATTTTAAATCTGTAGTGGTTTTGCTGTGGAAAAACAACTAACAATTTTTAACAAATTCCTTACTTTTTACCTAAATATTTGTTTTACTGTATATTAATTTGTAAAGTATTCACCTAAAATCAGCAACAAATCGAAACCAAAATCCACACGATTTGATGCACATTTGCCACAGTAAATTTACTGCTTTTCCACATTTCAGATCTACGTAAACAAACCCTAAAGAGATCTTTCCACTTTTCGGTTATTTGTACATATGAAAAACTTCATTCTTAAAATGTATTTAAAATATGTTAGTCCTGTAAACTGGAGACATGGTGAGCAGAGCCTCTTCTCTTAAAGGGTATTCCCATTTCAGTGATTAGCTTTAAACATGTAGGCTAAGGTAAATACATTGCTGTTTTGATTTTGCTTTCTTTAGGAGTTAAGAGTAGTTCTTACCTCCTGTTTGTGTACACGATCTTACAAGTTAGCAGCCCCCTCTCTGTGTTCTAGCAGTCCTGGTCGGGACTTGTTTTTGCTTCTCACTTACAAGCTTTAACCCTTTAGAAGATTACAAGCAAAAAAATCAGCTTTATGCTCAAATGGAATATTGGCCTTTCTAATGATGAGATAATAAAACTAGCACTTACCAATATTAAAAAAGCCTCTTTGGACTGTCCAATGATCTGATAAAAAAAGGAAGCACTTTGCCAGGAGTCTAAATCCATTTGAGCACATGGATCTACTCCAACATCTCAGAATGAACAACGGCATTGTAGCCTAAAAGCTAAATATTAGTTCATTAGCTATTTTGTGTTCAGCGTAGTGGTTGGGAATTAGTTCATCGTTTTGAGATGGAGAAATCTGGCTTCCGAGACTGCACATAAAATTGTCATTATGAAAGTGTTTGGGATATTTAAACATTCTGATTACTCTGGTTTTAAAGCATTTTTTTTCTTGTCTCTCCAAGCTGGAAAGAAAGATGGACTTTTCCCAGAAGATGTTAATGATGAACACAGCTCCAAAATTAAGCGAAATAAGTGAGTACTCCAAAGGTGATTTAAGATATTTATGTGCACTGTATATGCAAACAGAACTTCATGTGTACCCTATGTGCCAGAAGAGCATAATGTGCACTGTTATTTCAAATAAGAGTTAATTTGTACTGTCTGTGCCAATATGGAACGATGCTTTATGTATAATATTGGGTTTTCTTTATCATGTAGATATCAACAATACTGCATGTATCATTAGGGCTTAAAGAGATTTTCAGGGACTCTATTTATTATGGCCTATCCTTGGGGTAAGCCAGCAACATTTGATTTGTTCGGTTCTGACTAGTGTTTCTTGAATTGGGCCCTGTTTGGTTGAAAGCAGGTTTGACCGAATTTGTGAAAAAATTCAGGCTTGGGACATCCAGAACCAATATTTTTTCCCTAACCTTATTCCCAACCATTCACATAGTCCTAATTTGGAGTTAGTGTTAGGATTGTTTAGTGGTTTTAGGGGGTTAACTTACTGGTCTGGAAATGCTTTGTTGTACTGTCCATTTTCATCTAGTGGATCTCCATGACCCCTTCCTTCCACTAATTCACATGGGTGCCAGGAGTCACATCCTCGCTCTCCACTTATTGATATCCTATCCTAAAGATAGGTCATCAATAGCATAGTCTCAGTAAACCACTTTAAGTGTACATTACATGTCAAAAGGATTTGGGTTTCTGATTTGGGTTAGTGTAGAGCATTCTGTCTTTTTTAATAATTTAATCTTCAGATACCGTAATTGTATTTGCCCTGTCAATCTCACCTGCAGATATACATGTTCTACAGTTGGTATTTATCTGTCACTTAATGTAGAGTTGTAATGTTCTCAAGTCAGATTCCTATTTCATGTAACATCAGTTATTTTCCTACATATATTTGTATGCTAGATCTAGGAAATTACTTTGCAAAAGAGACTCATTGTATATTATGCTTGTAACTTTCATCAGATATAGCCTAATGCAACATTGCTGCCCCGTGTGACAGCCGCATCATAGATTAACCTAATGAGTGACTCACACACATTTCCTTGGACACAGATTTACCCAAAAGCATTTGTTCGTTCTATTATTCAGACAAGACAAGTTTGATCCGGTCCTTATAAATATTTGATATCAAATGCATCTGCTAACGACATACAGAACAAGATAGATTGTATGATGTGACCCTACTGTGAAATGGGACTAGGCACACAATTTACAATTTATGGGATTCGTTTTCAAACTTAACATAGCACCTTCCTATTATTTTGATCTATATGATTTATCTGCTATAAATATACTTTAAAAGTAGGTTACGATCCAATTTACTGTATCTCATTAACCCCCACTCCTGGGTCATCCTTCATTTTGTTTTCATTAACCTTTAGTGGTCAAACATACTGACATTACAAAAAAAGTGATAATGCTTGGAATTTTTCAGGACATTTTATAAACACAATTCTGAAATTCACAACACAAGCCAAACAATTCAATAGAGACCAGTAGATTAAGTGAATCTAAACATATCCATATCTTATAAACTATATTTACTAGTGGATATTATGTAAAATGAAATCACCTTTTTGTCTAAACTCTAATGATATCAGCTTATGATGTGATTTTTTAGGACAGTGTGGTACAAAGACAGTGTGCTTTGATGGATGAAACTGAATCTAGTTTTAGGCTTCATGCATGTAACCACAACTTCTTCCAAAATGTTTTTCTTTAATTAGCTACATCCAGAGATCTCTACTGTCTTTTTCTGCAACTGAAACCTATGATGACCATGAAAGCTGGACAATGAGGCTAGCACAGACATGAATCACCTGGCAGACTGCATATGAAATATCAACTGTGAGGGGCTGTAAACTTAAAGTGGCCCTAGGGAAAAATCTAAAATTTGCTTTATACTGCTGGTGGAAACAAGTTGGCAGTAGGTGGGGTCTACACAAGTAGGCATAGTCAGCAAAGTATTAGCCATTATTTTACAGAGCTGACAACTTGCTCCATCATGTCGACATTGCATCACTGCTGGCTGCATTTTCTGGTCACTCTCTACAGTCTGTAATTAGAGATGAGTGAACCAATTCTAATGAAATGGAATTTGTTTAGAATTTCAGGAAAAAATTGATTCTGAACAAAGCTGAAGTTCATGGCGGTAATGAATCTAAAATGGCTGCGAGCACATGGCGTGACATGGGGCAAAGTACTATGGGAGGAAGTACGGAATGCCCTCAATGACATGTGCAGACATGCAGCCAATCAGCAGCCAGCCAGCTTCTGTGATGTCACAGCCCTATAAATAGGGCAGCCATGTTAAATTCTGCCACTTGTCACTGTGTCTTGTATGCACAAGCATCTCTCTGTAGCAGCACTAGATTGCACTCTGTGCAAAATACTTCCAATTTTCGAGTTACTGGGGTGAAATACCTTTCAAATACACAGGTGTGTGTCATATACACACCTGTTCCTGAACCAGCGTTTTTTTTATTTTGGGATATTGCTATCTGTGGCAAAGGAGCTAATTTTTTCACTTATTGTGGGGAACTCTGTGTCAAATCCAATTTGTGTATGTCTCCCCTACACACATCTAAAATCCATCCAGTTCAGTCTGTATTGATATTGCTATCTGTGGCAAAGAGTTAATTTTTTCACTTATTGTGGGGAACTTTGTGTCAAATCCAGTGTGTGTATTTCTCCCATACACACATCTGAAATCTATCCAGTTCAGTCTGTTGGGATACTGCTATCTGTGGCAAAGAGTTAATTTTTTCACTTATTGTGGTGATTCTGTTAAACGATGATACATGTAGAGTGTCCCCCCCCCCCGAAGGATTGGAGAGGGTGTCGGCAGTAATTTTGCGGTGACATCGCTAATCAGTGTGCCCTTCCGTTGATCTGGCGGTGTCCACTTTCAATCGGTCAATAGTATCGCTAAAGCCAGAAAGAAACAGGAGTTGATCCAAAAAAGAGATAAAACATAAATTTAATATTTGCATGTCTTCTGTGTTTTGTATCCACTCCTACTTTTGGCTACCTAATCATCAGACAATCCTGATGCAAACAAATGACCATGTCATATGGCTTCTACAAAGACATAATCGGTTGTGTTTGTCCTTTTCATTCCTTCTGACAGATTAAATGAAGGGGAAAACCAAACATAGTGGCAACATCATAGAGAGCTGGAGGGTGGAAACAGCATTAGGAAACCACAGGGTGGTCGATTGAGAGAGTGGCAAAATGACAGCTTGCGGAGGTGGCAGCAGCATGAGTAGGCCACAGAGTGGCGCAATCACAGATTGTGGAGGTGGTTGCAGCATGAGTAGGCCACAGATTGGCGCAATTACACAGTGTGGAGGTGGTGGCAGCAACAGCAGCAGCAGCATCAGGCTGGAGAGTGCCACAGTGACATAATTTTTAGGTGGTGGCGGCTAGGTGACATAAGGAGGAGGTGGCGGCAGCAGCAGCATCAAGCCAGACAGTAACATGGTGACGTAGCCTGGAGGTGACAGCAGCAGCAGCAGCATGAGGAGACCTGAGGGGTGAGGTGGCAGCAGCATCAGAAGGCTACATAATGGCCCAGTGAAGAATGGGAATGTGGGTGGCGCTTGAGAAAGGGGGCGTGTCCCCCGAAATGTCGCGTGATCTGGCTACATGCAGCTACTGATGTAGGACGACTTGGGTTCTGCTCCTTCCCTCGTTTGGCTTGTTGGCGTGCTGACCTGTACACTTACCTTGAAAGGACTCGCTGAAATCAGCTAAGTGTTCTGTGCTCTTATTTTTGTATACATGGTACGGTTTTGAAGACGAAGCATAAAGTTTGCATTATATATTTATATGTATTAATAAATAAGAAGACATAAAGTATATATCTTTATTACTTGGCCAGCATCTAAACACTACGTATAGTTCTCTTTAGCAGGGGGGGGGTCCTGCTTTGATGCTGCTTATGCACAGAAACACAGAGTGCAATAATTAACATTGTGAAGGTGGGTGGCAATACCAGTCCCTGGTAAAGATGGTGGGTGGTAGAAGGATCAGCTGGCAGTAGATGTGTGGCACCGGGCTGGTGCAACATCAGAATAGTAGCTGAGGCAGGTAGCCAGAAGAATCCAGACTCATTTGTCAAAGTTTGAGTGAGGCGGCATGAATGATATAATCTGATGTATCAGACATTGATATGTGGAAATCCTGGCTGATCCACACCTGATTCATCTTGTGGAAATCCTGGCTGATCCTCACCTGATTCATCTTGACAAAGGTGAGCCTCTCCACATTTTGGATGGACAAGCGAGTTATCCTTAGGTAACTATGGCCCCCACTGCACTGACTCTCCACCTGTCTACCTCAGCTCGGCACGGCACAATCCATCAGTTCTCTCAACGGTGCAGAGTCCACCACTTAAAAAGTGGTGAAAAGTGGTGAGAAGCTGAAGCATCTGGACCAGTAGATGATGGGAAAGACAGATAGTTCCCTTCAGCAAAGGTGGTGAAACTTTGACTGCCTGAAATGGGAAGCATGCCACTAGGTGCTGCTGCTGTTGCTGCGGCAGGACGGACCACCACATCTGAGACACGTTTCTCCTAAGCCACTGGATGGTGACGCTGCATATGTTGACGCAGAGCCATGGTGCCAACATTAGGTCCCTGGCCACGCTTTACTTTCTGCCCACAGATTCTACATATACCCATGTATTTCGAAGGTGTTTCACCTTATAAGTGAAAAAGTAACTCTTTGGCACATAGAACAATATCCCCAAATAATAACCTGTCTGTAATGGAGATGTGTGTATGCGAGTAATATACACACTGTATTTTAAAGATAGTTCACCACAATAAGTGAAAAAAGTACTATTTATAGCTCTACATGTATCAGCATTTAACAGAAAAGGTTCTGTCATAATCTGTGGAATCATCTGATGACGGTGTAAAAGGAGCGCGCTCTTTGATGCTATAGGGGATCTTGGCCCACTGCTCGGTTCTTTCCAGCTGGCACTGACATTATCTTCTCAGGCTGCATTCCCACTTCAGTTATTTGGTCAGTTTTGACCCCGTAACTGCCCAGATAAGTGAAGTGATTCTAAGAGCGGCGGCTGTCATCTGCGTGTCATACTAAAACACAGCATTGTTTCAATAACAAATCATGCTCCCTATGCATATTTCTGCATGGCACAATGTTCTACAGCACCATACAGGCTCTCTGCAGTCAGGAAATAGCTGTTTTTTGTCTTCTCTGATTGCAATAATGCACTTACCCTTGTCTTTTCCATCTGATGTAGAACATTATAGTGACCTCTCCCAGCCACAACTCATCTCTCCAGAGTTTGTTGTCTAGATATATTCAGGTAGTGATATTTCTTGCAGAATATTTGCCCCTAACAATAACAGTATCACACATAATATATTCTGAATAAAGATTCTCCCATGTGTGTTCTTAATAAAACTATCCCCCATAATGAGGCTTCTTAGTTCTTAAAAACTTTAATAGTGTCTTCTTTACATCCAAATAGTAAAAGAGCCCCTACATTGCCCCCCCACAGTAATAACCCTTTAGCGCCAATCACACAGTGATAAGTCCCCTTATTGTCTCACATGGTATTAACTCACATGGTGTTTCCCCTCCACTGCAACAATGCCACCTTAATCTCCACTTCAGGGTAACAGTGCCTTTTTAGGGTCTTATCATGGTATTGGTAACTCCAGGAGCATTTCTAGGATCCTAAAACATGATTTGAGCCCTCTGTGTTATATTTTACTAGATGAAAGCAGTATTTTCCACAGCACATGATTAACTGTGGCATGTATATTTATGGATAAAAAAACAATATGTTTCTGTAATTTTTTTTTTTTTTTTTTTAAACAAATTTTATTGGATTTTGAAAATTAACATAGAAATTGCATCAAAAATGCATGGCAGGCAATACAATTCACCAAGATATAAATTGTTATTTCCCCTACAGGATATTTCATAGGTGACAAAAACCCCTGCTGGTTTCCCAAAACCTTTTTGGTCAAAAACCCTCCAGGCATCTGGGGCGGGGAAAAGATACTCTCAAGTATAAAACACCTAGAAAAGGGGCTCCCCAAAACAAAACATTGTGCAAAAAAAATTTTGCAGTGAAAAAAGGAGAAACAGTTAAACTACAGAGTGGTCATACTAAGTCTTTAAAAATAACAAACAAAAGTAAAAAGAAAATAAGAAATTTTTAACCCAAAAACAATCCAATTTTGGATTTCCGCCCAAATTAAGGAACCAAACTGACTCACGTGGGGTAAAGGGTTGGGGGAAAAATTTAATAAATAAAAACCCAACAATTTTCTTTTTCAGGGGGCATTGGGATAAAGTACCCCTTACGTAATATTCGAGGGGTGGGCCCTAAATTTGGCTAGACCCCCTCTCAATGAAGTACCCCATAAAATAGTAGATCATTTTGGGGGTGAGAATATGCCCGGGAAGTCAGCGGGGGGCCCCAACAAATTTTGGGCGCATCAACAAAAAAATTTTCCCCAGGAATGAGGTAAATTTTTTGTTCAAGGGGAGCCCAAGGAGCCCGACAGAGCCTCTCTCGCGTCCCAAAACCTTTGTACCTGAAAGATGAAAATTAAAGGTCTTTTAAACTTTTTTCTTTCAGTTTTTGCGGAGGATAAAGGGCTTCCATTTTTTAAAGAATTTCTCATGCGCATTTTCCTTGTGGCGTTCCGTTTCCCAAACCTGTCCGCCCCAAATATTGCTTAAACCCGTCAACCATACTGAAAATAGGAGGGGTCGGGGGGTTTCAGCCAGTATAGTAGGAGCCAGGCCTTGGAACCGGGGGTTGCTATGGGGGTAATCCGGGGGATGAAATGTCCCGGTGTCGGGTGCTGAAGCTCCAGGTATGCAACTTCGGGGGTCTAGTGTAGGGGGAAAAAAACAGCGATAATAACTCTTAACAAGTTTGATGTGCCAGTGGCCCGGAAAAAAGTCAATAAAAAACCCCAAAAAAAAGCGGGATGAGGGACGTTCCCACAGTCCATGCCACATTTTGGGTAGCGGGGGTTTGACATTTGGGGGAGGATTTCGCCTATCTGGGAAATTACGTTTGGGGGGAGTTTAAAACCCAAATAGAAATGAAATTGTGCAAGTTTTTAAAAGTGAGTTTTCCCCCCAAAATTTCACAGACCCACCCCCTTAGGGCCCCTTACGTAGCCCCAAAAAGGGAATCTTATCTGGCAAATCGGGATTTTCTAACATGTGCCCCCACTTGCAAAGGGTGACCTGCCCCTTCCCCTTCCCAGCCCCAGCCCCTTTAAGAAACTGTGTTTAGAGATAGGAAAAAGGATAAACCCTGTGGCATCATGTCAGGGAGTCAAATTTTTTTTAGAGAACAGAGCTGTGAGGGTTTCCGAAGTTTAACTTACAGAAAGAGAGTATCTCCCCTTTGCGGGGAATATGTGGACCCAGGAGGGGAAAAATTTGGTTTTATTTTTGGGGGTCACCACCTTCTCCCCTTTCCATGTGTTTAAAGGTTTCTGCGAAAAACACTCCCCTCTCCCTCCCAGTTTAAACAGGGGGTTTATTTCGACCTTGGGGGAACCCCGGCAGGCCCCACAGGGGTTTGCTTCCTGGACATTTCCCAGGGCAGCTGGAGCAATTTACGGAAAATGCTTCCAGGTTGCAATCGGGGTTTTTTAAAAGTGGGAGAGGCCCCCCCTAATTTTCCGGGGATTTTAGAAAATTTTAGTGGGGAAAGGAGGCCTGGAGATCCCCTTGGGGCATTGGGTTCACTTTCAAAAGTCAAAGTTAGAATATTGTTGGTTTCTCCCTCCAGCCCAAGGGACATGTGTGGTGAGACCGCGGGTTTGTAGAACCGGGACGTTCGGGAGGTTTAGGCCCACCTGCCCCTTTAGGGGAGAAACAATTTGCAAAAGGGCCCTATTCGGGGTCTTTTTCCTTTGCGCAGATAAAGCGAAAAAAGGGGGCCCTAGCAATTTTTTAAATGTCAGTGTCCCTTTAGCGAAAGGGGAATTTTTTTGAAGGGGGTAAAAAAGCTTTGGGAAAAAAAATCTTTTTTATTGCTTTGGCATTACCTCCAGGGGAGGGGAAAGACTTTTCCATCTTGGAGGTCTTCTGAGATCTTTTTGAAACGAGGGGGAAAGTTTGGTTTTTAAAAGGGCTGGGAAAATTCCTCCCAATTTTTTTTCCCTAGAAAATTGGGGTGTGAATCCACCGGGGTGATACCTAAGTTCAAAGACCCCCCCAAAAGGGGGATTTGGGGAGTGGGGGGACCTATTTCCAGTAGTTTCGCTTTTAAAAAGCGTTGACTCTGTACCCAAAAGTATTCCAAAAATTTTTTAGAAAGGTAAAAAATTTTTGGGCGGGGCCAATCGGGTGGAGGGGAAAAAAAGGGTTCACCCGGCGAAAAGGGCTATTTTTCGTCGGGGCTTCGGGCAACAGTAAGGGCCATTGAAAAGACCCGACCCTTTCCCAAAATTACGAGCTAAGGGTTCCGGGGCAATGTAAAAAGCAGGGGGGAGGGGAATCCCTGGGGGGTTTCCTTTATATAGGGGGGAAACCGAGACAAAAAACCCGGGGTGTGGAAACCCGTTTTCAGGAGGCCTGTAAAATGATCTCCGAAAAATTCCCCTTATCCCCATATGATCGAGACCCTCCCCAGCCACCCCACTGGACATTTTAGAAGCCTTTTCAGCGGCTATTGCGGGCCATGGGCAGGGATGGGCCCGGGGGGGAGAGGGGGGTCCGTCGCATTCTCCAAAAACCCAGGACCTTTCTAAGGTTTCCTTTCTGTGGCTTAAACCTTTTGGGTAAATCCCTGTTGCGCCCGGTTTCCAAAGAGAGTGGTAACCCGGGGCGCTAAAACTTCGGCCATGATTTTTTCTTGAATTTTCTGATCGGTGTTTTATCAGTGAGATTGGGGGGAAGAAAAAGGGAGAAAAGGGGTCTTTGCCTTTTTTTGGGGTTACCTTTTTATAAGCATTTTTTTGACTTGGGGGGGTTTTTACCTTTTTTATTATTTTATTTTAAAATAGCCAGTCAATAATGGGGGGCAGGGGATCTATTAAAAATTTTTTATATCTCTCCCGAGAACCCCTCGGGGCCCCGGGGGCCCTTTCCCGAGGGCAGTTTGGGGGATAGCCATTTGTACCTCCTGAGCGGAGATCTCTGCGTTGGCCTCTTTTAGCTGTTTTGGGGACAGTCTGACAGGACAAAGAAATCAAAAAACTTTTTCCTTCAGCCGTTGTAGTAGGGGGGGCATTTTGTGGGCAGGGGGGTTTTAACTGCTCTAAAAGGATTTAAGGGAGTCAAAAATCTTATTAGGAGAAAGTGGTTTTGGGCCCTTGGGTGGGGTATGGATTTAAAATGTAGGGGGGTGTAGCTGCCCCGGGGGGTAACCTTGGGTAGTAATTTTTCCCCCCGCCTTGTTGCCATATCGGAAAAGGGGGGACTTTAATTTGGGGACATTGGATTTTTCCCCCTGCAGCCCCAACCAAGGTCAAAAACCCCCTTTTTACATTTTCCCAAAAACCCCCTGTTCTCCCCCGAGCAAAAAAATTTGGGGAATTTTTTTGTATATCGCCCCCACCCTTTCTGTCGGCTTTTGTATTCGTCATTTAATTTTCGCCTATAAATTGAGGTTTTAGGCCCATAATTTTGCCCGGGAAAGGGCGGATTTGGCCGTAGCCCAAAAAAAGTGAGGCTCGGGCGAGGCTGCTTTTTTGTCAACGCAAACTCTAACCACCCCTTCCCTCACGCCCTTTAGCAAAGCTTCAGTATTAGCCATATAGGGGGGGAAACGCCCAAAAAAAATCCGACCCCCTTGGGGGAAAAAGTCCGCTAACTCGGGTTTTTCCCCGGGAATGATCCAGGATGAGTAGGGCTAAAATCTTGGAGGGGACAATTCTTTTTTGGGGAATCTTTTGGGAAAAAAAAAATGTTTGGGCTAATCGGGGCCCCGATTGCTTTTGGGGTGGGAAAAAAGGAGAAAACCCAAACCCTCGGGGGGGAGGTCTTTTTCCATCCATCCCTTGTCCCAGTGGATCTCAGAAAGTTTGAAGCCCCCCCAAATTTGGGCCCATGTGCCTGAGAGGTCGGGGGAGCCCCAATCCCCTGGCCCCCTTTTTGTCCCGAAAATTAACCAGGACACATTCTTTTCCCCCCCTATATCAAGAGTTTGGGAAAATCTTTCCCGAATTACACCCCCTAATTTTAAAAAAAAAATGGCCCCTTTTGAGAGTTTTGGGGCCTAAATGTTATAAAGGGTCGTAGGGTTGCCATTGTGGGTAAATTTTTAAAGCGACTATCTACCCCTCCTGATCGGGGTTTTTGGGGGGATTAGTTGAAAGGGAAAGTTCCTGTCACCAAAGTACGCCCCCGCTTTTCCTCTTTTGCCGGTGGCCAAATATGTGACCCCCACATTTTTTTCTACAAAAAATCGTCTGACTTAAAGGGTCTCCTGAGGAGGACTATATCTGGGAGAAATTTCTTCAGGTGGGGGGAAAACTCAAACCCTTTTGTTTGGGGATCGGAGCCCCTTTAAGTTCCATGAGATGATTCACATGGAGGGTGGGTGGGAGCTCAAGGGAATGAGCTGGTTAGAGGTAGTGGCGAGAGGAAAAAAAAAGGTTAAAATGTGGCGTCGGACTCAAACCGAGAAGGTAAAACAAAACAGAACAGAAAATCACAATGCAATTGTGCAAATTTGATATAACATATAACACAGAGTAAGGCACGCAGAGAATCAGGTAACGACCCACTCAGACTCTCCAATTGCGTTAAGAGACTTCACTTTTTTCTGGCACGAGGAATGAGCCTAAAGAAGGCCAGGAAGGGTACAGTAGAAATAGACATAGCCTCCAGCCCTCCTGCCAGAAAGAAGAAAAAGACTGTATGTCTCCCAAAAGTGGACCTAGTACACCTCGACTACAGATAAGCAACAATACATATCAAATGCTACATAATGTCACGGACGCCCCTGCGACCACTGTCCCAGGTCGCAGGCATGCCCGTGCCCCTGCTCCTGGCGGAGCCCCGTCCCGCATGTCGAGTTCGGGGTCCGCTCGTGTCTCAGCCCCCTCCGGCGTTCACTTACCCGGACGCGCTCCTGCTCTGTCCGGCTCCGTCTCCCGGCGCGTAGCTCCGCCCCTCGGGGCGCGCGCGTCGGCAGTTTGAGTTTAAAGGGGCAGTGCGCCGGTAATTGGTTCATTGCCGGGCACTGCTCCTATTTAGTCCGGCCACTTCCTGCTGGTCCTCGCCGGATCCTTGTTGTATCTCCCCTTGGTGAAAGCTCCTTTATAGTGTTCCTGTCTTGTCATACCGTGTACCGACCTCTTGCTTACGTCTCCCGTCTACGAACCTTGCCGCCTGACCTCCTGCTTGTCTACCGTCACCGAACCCAGTGCCGCCTGTCCTGACCCCCCTGCCCGTCCACGACTACGAGCCTGCCTGCCGATCCTGTACCTGCTACCCTTGGCCGCCACCGCAGGCAAGCCCCCCCAGTGGTAGTGCCCTTTGGGGGAAACAACCCGCCGCAGCAAGAACCATCCCGCTTTGCGGGGGGGCTCTGGTGAATACCGGGTCCCACTTAAAATTCCACTCCTGGTGTGGGCTTACACCATCGCCTGCTTTGGGTCCTGTGGATCCACCTCCAGACCGTAACAGTGGGATCCGGCCATGGTTTCCCCGCCAAGGTGCCCTTGCCAAGTGTTGCCAACATCACCACCGTCGTGGTCAAGCAATCGCAACAGATTCGTGCAGCAAGCGCAGCAGCTCGAGAACTTTCCTCCATGGTGCAGCGTTATCACCGTCCAGCAGCAGCAACCTCTGCTGGCTCCTGTCGTTGTTCCTGCCTCAATGGTTCCCGCGGCGCGGGGGGTCCACTTCGCCTGTCGCTCCCATCAAAAGTACGATGGTGACCCAAAAGCCTTCAGGGGTTCATCACCCAATGCTCTATGCACGTGGAGCTTATGACCGATCAGTTCTTGTCTGAACGTGCGAAGTTGGCGTTCGTGGTCAGCCTCCTCTCCGGGAAGGCCCTGACATGGGCTTCGCCCCTATGGGACAGAAACGATCCAGTGACGGCGGATCTACCGTTGTTCCTCAGTGAGTTCCGCAACGTCTTCGAGGAACCAGCCCGTGCATCCTCCGCTGAGACAGCCCTACTAAACTTACGCCAGGGGGACCTGTCTGTAGGAGATTACGCGGTACAATTCCGTACTCTGGCCTCTGAGCTGTCATGGAACGAGGCCGCTCTGTGTGCTACCTTCAAGAAAGGGCTCTCAAGCCGAGTTAAGGACATCTTGGCCGCTAGAAAACCTCCCGTCTTCCCTCAGCGACTTGATCCAGTTATCAACCCGCATTGACGTCGTTTCCTTGAACGGGAGGGGGAACTTCGGCAAGAGCGTCAGTCAGCCCAACCTCGCCGGTTTACGCCCCTGGCACCGGTGTTCCAGAGGCCTCCTGGCCCAGTCGCTAACACCCCCCCGAGGACCCCATGCAGATTTGATCGGGCCTGTCTCTCTGGCAAGAGTTGGCCCAGCGCCCGGCAAAGGAACTTGTGCCTCCTACTGTGGCAGCCCAGAGTATTTTCGGAGGAACTCCCCCAAGCGTCCCAAGCATGCGGGAAACTCCCGCACCTAGGATCTGTGGGAGAGGCATTCCTAGGTGCAACCTCCGCCTCTCCATGCCTGTTGATGCCCGTGCAGGTCGTGTCAGAGACTGGTCACGTTCCAAGTTCCGGTGTTTCTGGACTCGGGCTCCGTCGGGAACTTCATACACCAGCCCCTAGTGAAGCAGTATCGGCTTCCAGTGGTACGCCTGGAGAAACCGCTTGTCATCTCATCCGTCAGCGGGGAGCTGCTCAGTGACACCATCCAGTTCGTCACCAACCCACTGTCCTTCCATGTGGGGGCGCTGCATAAAGAAGAAGTCTCCTTCTACGTGCTGCCTCGCTCCTCGTCGGCGATCCTCCTCGGACTCCCATGGCTGCGGCTCCACTCTCCTATCCTGAACTAGTCAACTGGGCGAGGTGATTCTTGGGGCCCCAACTGTTGGGGGCGTTGTTTGGTGGCACCTCGCCCGGGGGCTTCCCTGCTCTCGCGCTACCCTTCAGGAGCTTTTTGCCGGGCTGCCGCCTGAAAAAACGGAGTACGCCGATGTGTTCCTCTGAGAGACAAGCTGAGAGTCTTCTCCGCATTGCCCATACGACTGCCCAATCGATTTAAACTGCCGGGTGCCAGTCCTCCCCGGGCCCGATCTACCCAATGTCGGTTCCTGAGCCCCAAGCCATGTCCGATACATCCATGAAAAATCTCCGGAAGGGGTTCATCCGAAAGTCCTCGTTCCGCTGGCGGGGGGTTTTTTTTTCGTGAAGAAGAAGGACAGTACCTTGCGGCCCTGCATAGATTACCGGGGCTTGAACAAGATCACGGTAAAGAAACAAAATCCATTCCCGCTGATCACTGAACTGTTTGATCGCTTGCAGGGCGCCAAGATTTTTTCCCAAGTTAGACCTGAGAGGGGCCTACAACTTGGTCTGAATCCGCAAGGGCGACGAATAGGGAAGACGGCCTCAACACCAGGGATGGGCACTTTGAGTACCTGGTGATGCCCTTCGGACTGTGCAACGCTCCCGCCGTCTTTCAGGAGCTCGTGAATGACGTCTTCAGGGACCTCCTCCTCACCTGCGTGGTGGTCTACCTTGATGACATCCTGGTGTTCTCTCCTGACCTCGAGACCCACCGCAGCCATGTTCGTCAAGTACTGAGACGTCTCCGGGAGAACCACCTGTACACCAAGCTATGGAAGTGCCTCTTCCATCAGACTAGCCTCCCGTTTCTGGGGTACGTCATCTCTGACCAAGGCTACGGATGGACCCAGCAAAACTGTCTGCCCTGTTGCAGTGCCACGGGCCCCGTCGGACTGCGGGCTATCCAGCGATTCTTGGGCTTCTGCAACTATTATCGCCAGTTCATCCCCCACTTCTCTACGCTGGTGGCTCCGATAGTGGCCCTCACCAAGAAACAAACTAATCCACGCAGCTGGCCGGTCGAGGCCGAGGAGGCGTTCTCTAAGCTCAAGTCCGCCTTCTCTACGGCCTCTATCCTGGCACGTCCGGATTCCACGAAACCCTTCACACTGGAGGTGGATGCCTCAACTGTAGGAGCCGGAGCAGTTCTTACGCAAAGAGGGTCCACGGGTAAGACTGTAACGTGCGGCTTCTTCTCCAAGACGTTCTCATCGGCCGAGAGGAATTACACAATTGGCGACCGGGAGCTACTAGCCATAAAATTGGCCCTGGAATAGTGGTGCTATCTGCTGGAGGGCGCCCGTTTTCCCATCCGTATCTACTCGGACCACAAGAACCTCCAATATCTGCAGACGGCTCAGCGCCTTAACCCACGCCAGGCTAGGTGGTCGCTCTTCTTCTCCCGTTTCGATTTTCAGATCCACTTCAGGCCAGCCGAGAAGAATGTGAAAGCTGACGCCCTCTCCCGTCCTCCGACGTGGTGGGTTGAAGATACTTTCCGGAACAATAATTCCTCCAGAAAAGTCTCATCTCGGCAGCCCCGGTGGACCTCCGGAAGGTTCCTCCTGGAAGGACTTATGTGCGTCCTGCTCTTCGCAGACGTATCTTAAAATGGGGACATTGCTCCTTGGTGGCTGGCCATCCCGGCGCCCGAAGAACCTTCTGCCTGATATCCCGGTTATATTGGTGGCCAGAGCTGGAAAAGGATGTTAAGGACTTCGTTTCGTCTTGTGACTCCTGTGCCCGCAACAAGACGCCACGTCACAAGCCGGCAGGCCTACTTCAGCCACTTCCCATTCCCACTCAACCCTGGACCAACATTTCGATGGACTTCATAACTGACCTCCCTCTGTCGTCTGGCAACACCATTATTTGGGTGATTTACGGATCGCTTTTCCAAAATGGCGCATTTCGTCCCGTTGCCAGGGCTGCCATCTGCCTCCTGCCTGGCTGAGCTATTCTTCCTCCATGTGTTTCGTCTGCATGGACTCCCTCAGCAAATTGTCTCGGACGGGGGAGTCCAATTTGTCTCCAGGTTTTGGCGAGCCCTGTGCAATCAACTTCAGGTGAAGCTCGACTTCTCTTCGGCCTACCATCCGCAGACGAACGGCCAGGTGGAGAGGGTCAACCAAGTCTTGGGATGTTACCTTCGCCATTTCGTCTCAGCACGTCAAGACAATTGGTCCAATTTACTGCCGTGTGCGGAGTTCTCCTACAACTCTCTTGAGTCTGGAAATCCGCGGGGTCCTCCCCCTTCACAACGGGGTATCGCCTGCATCCCCACCCTCCTCTCCCTCTGGCAACCTCCTCCGAGGTCCCGGCGGCGGACGCACTGGCCCAAGATATGAAGGTCATCTGGTCCCAGACCCGACAATCACTGCTCCGCGCTTTTCCGGCGCATGAAGACTCAAGCGGACAGAAGAAGAATCCCTCCTCCATCTTCTTTTCCAGGTGACAAGGTGTGGCTCTCATCTCGTTATGTCCGCCTAAAGATGCCTTCTCACAAACTGGGACCCCGCTTCCTAGGACCCTTTGAGATCATCAGCCGCATCAACTCGGTGTCATACAAACTCCAGCTCCCTCCTACGATGAGAATCCCCAATTCATTTCATGTCTCCTTATTGAAACCCCTGGTGCTTAATCATTTTTCCCAGAAGGCTGTTCCTCCTCCGTCTGTGGCTGATGCGCCCAATGTCTTCAAAGTCAAAGATATTCTGGGCATGAGGAGAACTAGGGGAAAGCGGGACTTCCTGGTGGACTGGAGGGGGTTCGGTCCTAAGGAGAGGTTTTGGGAGCCGGAGGAGAATATTCTAAACCGCAACCTCATCCAGAGATTTCTTCATTCCAGTAAGAAAGGGGGGCCCAAAGGGGGGGGGGGGGGGCCAAGGGCGGGGGGTTCTGTCACGGACGCCCCTGCGACCACTGTCCCGGGTCGCAGGCGCGCCCCTGCTCCTAGCAGAGCCCCGTCCCGCACGTCGAGTTCGGGGTCCGCCCGTGTCTCAGCCCCCTCCGGCGTTCACTTACCCGGCCGCGCTCCTGCTCTCTCTGGCTCTGTCTCCCGGCACGTAGCTCCGCCCTAAGGGGCGCGCACGCTCCGGCAGTTTGAATTTAAAGGGACAGTGTGCCGGTAATTGGTTCATTGCCGGGCACTGCTCCTATTTAGTCCGGCCACTTCCTGCCGGCCCTCGCCGGATCCCTGTTGCATCTCCCGTTGGTGAAAGCTCCTTTATAGTGTTCCTGTCTTGTCATACTATGTACCGACCTCTTGCTTACGTCTCCCGTCTACGAACTTTGCCGCCTGCCCTGACCTCCTGCTTGTCTACCGTCACCGAACCAGAGCCGTCCACGACTACGAGCCTTCCTGCCTTTTCTGTACCTCGCTACTCTTGGAAGCCACCGCAGTCAAGCCCCGCCAATGGTAGTGACCTGGTGGACACCCGCCGCAGTAAGACCATCCCGCTTTGCGGCGGGCTCTGGTGAATACCGGGTCCCACTTAGATTCCATTCCCTGGTGTGGGCTTACACCATCGCCTGCGGTGGTCCTGTGGATCCACCTCCAGACCGTAACACATAAGTAGTAAAATAAAATCGAATTCCCTCATTACGGCTACGGCTACATGATGTGGGGGTGGCCAAACATCTAACATATTGTGAAGTCTTAGTAAGAAGAATCTAAGAGTAAGACCATATGTATCTGATCTGAGGAATTACTCATGACCACAAAGCGGCAGTAACATACAGGAGAAGTCCCAGGATGGGAGGTCAAGTTCCATCTCAAGTTAGAGAGCGTTGTGGAGTTGCAGGTAGAAGGCGAGAGTTCGGGGATCCCTGCTCCCTAGGAGTGGAGAGGTGTGGGGGAGAGGGGGAGAATGGCCTGTCGTCGCTGCCGGAAGGTGATCTCACGGATGCGGGTCTAGTATCACTGAGAAACCGGAGGACATCTTCTGCATCTCTTGGTGAGTGGAAGTACTTCGGGGCGGCGTCTGGCAGAAGCACCTTTAGTGTGGCTGGATACAGGATCTGGAAGCTGACCTTTTTAGCAAATAGTTTGGAACAGACGTTGCTAAAGGATCGGCGTCGCTTGGAGACATCCATGGAAAAATCTTCAAAAATTAGTATCCTGTGTCCCTCTAGGAGCGGGAAGATTTCTGCTTATGGTATGCTTTAATGATATCTTGTTTGTCGTTGTAGTCAAGATATTTGATGATGACCATACGGGGTCTTCTTTTCCGCTGATCTCCTGACAGAGTGCTAGCAGGGGGTTCGGGGCCAATGCGATGTGCTCTCTCAACTCTGCAGGCGCGGTTTATGCCCAGCGCCCGCGGGAGGGCAGATTGGCAAAGTTCCTGGAGGTCAACCTGTTTCACCTGCTCAGGAAGACCCACAATACTCAGGTTGCTCCTGCGAGAGCGGTTTTCTAGGTTTTCTATACGATCGTATAGGGTATCTTGAGCTTTATTGCAGGAGGACAGCTTGCGGTGCAGCATATCATTTTCTGTCTCCAGTTGCAGGACCCTGTGCTCCAGCTCCTCCAGCCTTGAGTCGTGCACCTGGATGTCATGCTGCAGCTTGCTCAGGGATGCCTGCAGAGCTGCCTCTATAGTGGCCTGTAACTCAGGGGCTATGTGCCTGGTGACTTCCTGAGCCAGTGACTTGTAGTCTATAGTGGGGAGAGGCGCAGCTCCTTCTGTAGGGGCCAGGGAGAGGACAGCCTGGGCAGTCTGAGTACCTGAAATTGCGGTGCTGTTTCGGCTCTCCTCCTCCAGTGTCATGCGGTGGGCCGCCATCTTGAATTCGCCTCGTAGCGTGCGGGCAGGCAGGGGGGACGCGTCCTTTTGGCTGCTCCTGAGGACGTATCTGTTCATCCGCCCGTTAGCTGAGGATGCAGGGTGCGTGCCGCGGTCGGTGGGAGCCGGTCTGCGCCGTTGGAACGGCCGTTATGCGGGCAGAAGCAGGGAGGCAGAGAGGAGCTCTCACTGCTCACATCCTCGCGCCAGTGCCGAAACCGGAAGTCCCCTTCTGTAATTTATTGTATGTCTTTTTCATTCAACACTGTCCACATTGAATAATGAGGATCAGCACTGAAAAATGTGCCATTTCAAAAGCACTAATCTATGTATGATAGTGTTATAACTCTAAATAATACAGTCAGTTATCAAATAATAGACCAAAACATGGAGCACATATCTCACCATACATATTTCCATCATGCTGTTACTAAAAAAGCCCACTATAGTAAAACCATCAGTATCAATAAAACAACTGAAGGATAATACTTCAAGAGCATGCAACCACTACATAATGATTTCCAGTTGTACACAGGGCATCTGCAGATGTATAAGTTATTACAGTTACATCCAGTAACTCACAGGTGACGTATTTTCTTTGGAATAGTTCTCTTCCCCTTTTCTTCTCCATCTGGTTTACACCTCCATGACAACTTCTCTCAACTATGGGGCTCCTGTTTGTGCTCCCAGTTTTAGTTTTCTTTTGTGTCCCCATATATTAAGTAGGTAAACTCTCAATGTAGTACGTAGGGACACCCCAAATTAGGTAGGTAGATAGGTGGATCTCTTTTTAGGCAGTTATACCCTAGTTAGGTTGCCTCATTAGTAGATAGGTAGATCCCCCAATTGGATAAATATATAAGCCCCCATTAGATAAGTAGGTAAATAGCACCCCATTAAGTAGGTAGGTATATAGACCCCCTCAGTAGTTAGGTAGACATACAGACCAATAGAAAAGTGGATCCAGCAGCCAATGTAGACGATTTAAAAAGTTATTTTATTTCTTTATTTCATATTTCATTTCTATATTGTTAAAACATGGCTCTCATAAAAAGTTTGCAGCTCTAGGCAGACACTTTTGGGGTCTGTCTCACCCTTAGTCATTGCTGTCTGCAACAGCCATTCACCACTAGTTAAACACATATGCACACCAATGCAAATCCCTCCCTGGGTCACATGATCAGGGAGGAGAAACAAACATGTGTATATCAAAACATTCACAAAATGTATATAGCATGTTTGCATGGTGTGTACAAAGGTGTACAAAATACGTATGAGAATCCATATATAATGATATTGTCTTAAAATATACATGTGAATATGCTCTCGTAACATGTTGTAACAAATAGAGTACAGCCAACAAAGTTGTATGTTTCAAAGTCTCAGTGTTTGCCAAATTCGATCTTTTTATCAATCCCATTTTGGCCAACACGACATGTATGATTTTGGCGTTTAAACGCCAATTTTTATGCACATAATATTAGTATAGAATGCGCTTGAATTGCAGTACCGAAGCTATAAATCTATAGCTTCGTACGGTTCTAGTGCGTCGCACCTCCCGCATGCCTCCCGAAATCAGGCGCATTACAAAGTGCCGCAGGCACTCTGTAATGTGCCTAATATTGGCGTGGAGAACATATAAAACTATTGCAAATGGGGCTGCGCTAGATGTCGGGCTGAAAAGACGGCAGACTTCTGGCGCAGCCCTGTTCATACATGTCACCCTTAGTATTTAAATGTCATGTGCATGTTATTTTTTTTTCTTTGTAATTTATTGTACTGCATGTGTTTTGAAACATACAACTTTATTGGTTGCACTCTATTTGTTACAACATCTTCCGAGAGCATAGTCACACACACCTCATGTGACCGGGGGAGGGATTTGCATTGATGTGCATTGATGTGCATATGTTTTTAACTAGTGGTGAATGGTAGTTGCAGACAGCAAGGGCCACATGTATGAAAACTGTCTAGGTCTAAAACTCACTTTTTTGCCCATATCAGCCAATCAATGGCCTCTTATTTTTCCAGAGCGCTATATGAAATGAGCGGGGCACTCTGGTTGTTATGGGAAATAATGTGAGTTCTAGACATAGACAGTTCTCATACATGTGGCCCTTAGGGTGCGACACACCCGAAACATGTCTGCCTAAAGCTGCAAACTTTTTATGAGAACCATGTTTTAACAATATGAAATAGAGGAATGAAAATAACTTTTTA
The DNA here is from genome assembly GCA_025379985.1 of Phyllomedusa bahiana. Classification (NCBI taxonomy): domain Eukaryota; kingdom Metazoa; phylum Chordata; class Amphibia; order Anura; family Hylidae; genus Phyllomedusa; species Phyllomedusa bahiana. Next base: position 26,822 of record JAODAL010016098.1, read on the forward strand.
AATCATCTCCACTTGGTTCTGGTTCCACTTTTCTTTTGAATACTATGATATGGCCCCTTGAGTCCTGGAGCTGTCCGTACACTCAAGGAGAGATACACTGACAGACAACATACCAGGTGAGCTCTCCATTATTTAAAGATTTTGCTGGTTACAGGGGCGTAACTAGAGAAGCCAGGGCCCCAAAGCAAACTTTTGGATGGGGCCCCCTACCCTCCCACTCGCCCACCTCCCTGACCACGACCATGTACCAGGACATCATGCTGTTAGATAATGTAGATAATACAAGGGGCAAATACCTCACCATACATATCACCATCATACTGCTACCAATCAAATCCCACTATACTAAGACCAGCATTACCTATAACACTACTACATAAGGACCTGATTACACCGCCAGAACATGACCACAAATTACCACCACATAGTGACTGAATAATACCCCTACACTATTACTGATCAGTACACAAAGACCAATAGTACCGCCATATAGTGACTATATAGTGGTAGACACCAGTGTACACAGGCTCTGCAGACTGTATATAACCACCATACAGTGACCATATAGGGGTAGACATCAGTGTACACAGCCTGTGCAGACATATAAGTGATTACAGTGTAGTTACATCTTGTGACTCACAGGTGACGTTTCTCTGACAAGTCTTTGACTTTCCCCTTTGTTCTGCATCCGGTCCAGTCCGCCATCATGATGACGTCTCCTGACCACTTGTCCCTGCAGATTTAGACACAAATATCTTAGAATCCTGACTCTTCCAGCACCTGCCCCCTGGCTATATGGGGTCCATTTAGGCAGGCAGGGCTTAGATAGGATATATGGGACCCCAAATAGGCAAGGTTTAGGTAGCCAATAGAGTGCCCATATAGGCAGGCAGGGTTTAGGTAGCTATAGGGAGCCATACAGGTAGACAGGGGTTAGGTGGGCTATAGGGGCCATATAGGTAGGGTTTAGGTAGCTAAAGGGGCCCCATATAAGTACTCAGGCAGGCTTCGCGGGCTTTAAAGGTAGGCAACCTTTGGGGGGCTATAGGAGCTATATAGGCAGACAGGCTTCACGGTAGCTATAGGGTTATTCAGGCAGACAGACTTAGAGCTATATAGGCAGCCTTTAGGGGGCTATATAGGCAGGCTGGGAGGGTATAAAGGCAGGCTGGGGGGCTATGCAGGTAGGCTGGGGGTATATAGGCAGGCTGGGAGGCTATGCAGGCAGGCTGGGGGTATATAGGCAGGCGGGGAGGCTATCTAGGCAGGCCGGGAGGCTATCTAAGCAGGCCGAGGGGGCTATCTAGGCAGGCCGGGGGGGCTATCTAGGCAGCCCGGGGGGGTTATAAAGGCAGGCCAGGGGGTATAAAGGCAGGCCAGGGGGGTATACGGCAGGCATATGGGGGTATACGGCAGGCATATGGGGTATACGGCAGGCATATGGGGTATACTGCAGGCATATGGGAGTATATGGCAGGCATATGGGGGTATACGGCAGGCATATGGGTATGCGGCAGGCATAGGGGGGTATACAGCAGGCATATGGGGTATACGGCAGGCATATGGGAGTATACGGCAGGCCTATGGGAGTATATGGCAGGCATATGGTGGTATACGGCTGGAATATGGGGGTATACGGCAGGCATATGGGGGTATACGGCAGACATATGAGGTAGATAAAATAAGAAATAGTTCACTTACCTCAGTCCACGCTCCCCCGATACGCCGTGCTGCAGCCTCTCTGCAGCCTCTGTGCTCAGCGCGGACGGTGCGGTGATGTGACGTCACCGCGCGCGCCCACCTGATCACAGAGGGCCGGCAGGGGAAGTAGCAGGGAGGACCGATCGGCACTCCGTTCTGCTACCTCCGGGCAGCGCTGCTTCTGACACTCGGGCCGGAGGGCCCGGGTGTTCAGAGGCAGCATGCGCTGGGCCCCGCAGCTCCCCGCCCGCCGCAGTGAACTGTTAAGTTTACTGTCGGCGGGCCCAGGAGCGGCATTACCGGGGCAGCGGACGCAGTAGCAGCTGCCCCGGGGTGCGGGCCCCCCTAAGCGCACGGGCCCCGGAGCAACTGCTACCCCTGCTACCCCGGTAGTTACGCCCCTGGCTGGTTAGGTATACAGGCCACGCATTAGGTAGATAGGTACATAGGCCACCAGTACGTGAGTATAAAAACCCACACACACACATTAGATAGGTATATAGGTACATTTAGTCAGATAAATATTTAAGGCCCTCAATAGGTAAGTGAAAGTGTAGGTCCCTATTAAGTAGATTGATACACAGGCCTCCCATGAGGTAACTAAATGTATAGGTCACCTATCAGGTTGGTAGATATATAAGTTAATTATATAATTAGTTAAATATATAGCCCCCCCCCGTCAGGTAGATAAATCTGTACACCCCTTTTAGCTAGGTAGGCAAATAGATAGGCACCCCATTAGATAGGTATACAGTCACCAATTAGGTACATTTTTATGGCTCCTTAGTTAGATATATTCAACTGTAAAATAGGTATACAGGCTCCAGTTAAATAGGTAGGTATATAGTAGCCCCCCCCCCCACCCCCCAAAAAAAAAAATCCCTTTTTATGATAATTGAAAAAATAGACTGAGGGACCTGTGCATGAAAAAAATATTTAGTCAAGTTACCATTTTATGAACACTTTCTACTGCAGATGTCAGCATTGTGTAGCTCATGAAGGAAGTCATGTGTCATGAACTGCCTCAGTGAGTATATAAGGTATATGATAGGCTATCTGCACACATAACCTTGTTGCTTTCATGGGTTTAAGGAGTAATTTATCAGAGTTTCAAAAAGGGGTGAATATTGGCTTTTGGGCCAAGGGTTGCAGTATTTGTGAAACTGTGCAGTTTGTGAACTGTTTACATGCGGCTGTGGTGAAAGTATATTGTGAATTGACAGATGCCACCATTCAAATAAGCTATGTGAAAACTGCAGAGCACCACATGTCACTAATGTGACAGGTTTACATGGGCTATGAAGATCATGAGGAAGAACACAAGTTAGTGGTGGCAACATTGTGATCTCGGTTAAATTCTTTTGTTAAATTTTCTGGTCCACTAATCCATGTGGAAGGCACTCACACAATTTGGATATGAATTCATCCTTACAGATTATGTACACCCAAGTATACTGATTGTCTTTTATAGGACGGATGAGATCTCCCACCAAGACAATGTGACCTGTCACATGGCTAGAAATGTCCAAAATTAGAAGAGCACGACCAAGACTTCCAAGTTCTAATCTGTCCCCCTAAATACAAAGTCTTGAACCCAATTAAACATCTGCTGGATGTACCCTCCAGCAGCTGTGATCAAAATGAAAATTGAAGTAAGTCCTGAATACTATTCCACGTCACATTATTAGGTTGCTACTCTACTACAGTTTCCTAGCTTTGTTATTTATCATTCAAGTTGAAGCAAGTAATTAATCTCTCTGGCATTAAAGCAAGCAACTATGTGACACTAATGTTCTAATGGACTTCTTAATTAGCTGTTGTGAACAAATAAATTAAGATTTAATTTCTGTAAACAGTGCAGGGTGTGCGAAATAACCACAATCTTCAGGTTTAATGTCATAACAACAAGATAATATGTTTGTAGGGTCCTTCTAAAGATTAAAAAAAAGTATGTGAAACTTCACGGTGATGTTTTATTGTCAGTGACTTAACTAGATTTTTAATAAACATAAATTTCAAGTATAAAAGTAAAAACATTGAAGAATAAGAGTAGTTTCTTTGAATGTGCAATGTAATCAATAGGAACAACACCTAAACAAATGTATTAATCTCATTGTTTTTAATGAGATTCTGTGCTGTAGTTCACACTGCAAACTATGGCATGGATTGGGAAACCATTATGCATAGAAAAAAAGCAGTAACATATCACTTCTTTAATGTGGAATCCAGAAGGAATACTTGTCAGGTAGCCTCAATGCAGATAAGCCTCATTGAAATGAAGCTAGTACTCACCTAAAACTATGGCTGAATCCACAGCATACAAACCTCAAATCTACTGCAAGGCAGGTATGCCTCAGATATCTGCTGCAAACTCCATGACCAGTTTTCCTACAACAGAATAATCCATTGTATGAACATACCCTACAGCATAGCAAGACACCTTAAGAAACAAAATAATCTCAGCAAAGATGTGATGTGTGGTGCTCTGAGTACAGCCTTAGTATGGACTTAAAAATACACTACTCACAAAAAGTTAGGGATGTGTGGATTTTGAATGAATTTCAGAATGAACATAAAATTTCTTGAACATTTTTTATAAAGGAACTAAATGAGACCATCTTTTAACTTTAGAATGCACATCTAACTGTTCAATGCTTCAGTACTTTTTGCACAACTTGGTGATCTCTAACAAGGAGCTTAACCCCTTAAGCCGAACGCCTGAAAAGTAGTTAATGACCAGAACATTTTTTTTCGTTTTTGCCTCCTTGCGTTTCAACAGTTGTAACTTTTTGGGAGACAAGTTGTACTTTATGGGAGAATAGTTTAAGTTCACTTATAAATAATTGCAGTATTTTTTTTTTTTATTTAGGCGCCATTTAGACAGGTTGGAAGTGAATCAATAAGGTTCTGGTAGGTTGTCACCAGTATCTGAAGCCAAGCTGACTGCAGTACATCCCACAGCTGCTGGTGGGTGCATGGTGTGAACACAAATGTTCCATAGAGTGAACACAAATGCTCAATTGACTTCAAATCTGAGGATTTAGAGGACCGAGGTAGTGCTTGGAAGTCTTGGTCAGGCTGTTTAGATATATGGTATCTGCAAGGATGGATTGATACCCAATTCAGTTTAGTATGCCTTGGATGAGGGGCCCAGAGAACGCCATGAAAACATTTCCCAGACCAAACATGCTGTCACCACCAGCTTGTGTTCTTCCAGCAATGGTTACAGGTAGAGATGGGCGAATTTCTCAAAAATTCGATTCGGTGACTTCGCCGAATTTCCCAACAAAAATAACTTCGTTACGAATTACTTTGGGATGAATCATGTTAAAAAACAGCTATGTCCAGGCTGCACAGAGCCTGCAGGGTGCTGTAGAACGTTGTGCCATGCTTAAATATGCAGAGGGAGCTTGGTTTGGTCTTCAAACAATGTTGTGTTTTAGTATGACACGCACATGACTGCCGCCGCTCTTAGAATGGCTTCACTATAAAATTCCCTGGGCACTTAAGAGGGCAAAACTGACCAAAAAACTGAAGGGGGAATGTAGCCTGATAAAGTCATGGCAGCGACAGCTGGAAAAAAACAAGCTGAGGGCTCAGGTGGCAACATCAGTGACAGAGTGTGGAGGTGACGGCGACAGCCACAGCAGCATGAGGTCAGACAGTGGCACAATGACATTCTAGAGGTGGCAAAAAAAGGAGTAGGCCACAGAGTGGCACAATGACAGAGTATGTAAGTCACGGCAGCAGCCACAGCAGCAGCATGAGGTCAGACAGTGGCACAATGACAGTGTGTAGGTCATGGCAGCAGCCACAGCAGCAGCATGAGGTCAGACAGTGGGACAAAGACACAGTGTGTAGGTCAAGGCAGCAGCAGCATGAGGTCAGACAGTGGCACAATGACATTCTGGAGGTGGCAAAACAGGAGTAGACCACAGAGTGGCACAATGACAGAGAGTGGAGGTCACGACAGCAGCCACAGCAGCAGCATGAGGTCAGGCAGTGGCACAATCACATTCTGGAGGTGGCAAAACAGTAGTAGGCCACAGAGTTGCACAATTTCACAGTGTGGAGGGATTGGCATCAGCAGCATGAGGTCAGGCAGTGGCACAATGACATTCTAGAGGTGGCAAAAACAGGAGTAGGCCACAGAGTGGCACAATGACCGAGAGTGGAGGTCACAGTAGCAGCACCATGAGGTCAGGCAGTGGCACAATGACATTCTGGAGGTGGCTAAACAGTATGATGCCACCGAGTGGCACGATGACACCGAGTGGAGGTCACGGCAGCGGCAGCCTGAGGTCAGGCAGTGGAACAATGACACAATGTGTAGGTGACCGCAGCAGCAACAACAGCAGCAGCAGCATGAGGTCAGAGAGTGGCGCAATGACACAGTGTGGATGTCACGGCACCAGCAACAGCAGCAGCAGCATGAGGTCATAGAGTGGCACAATGACAGACTGTTGAGGTGGGTGGTAATACCAGTCCCTGGTAAAGATGGTGGTAGGCAGATGGAGAAACTGTCAGCAGATGTGTGGCATCAGGCGGGTGGCGGCATCAGAATAGTGGCTGAGGCAGGTAGTTTGAACCCAGACTGATGCCTAAGGCATTGGTGTGTGGAAATCCTGGCAGATCCACGCCTGATTCACCTTGATAAAGGTCAGTCGTTCCACATTTCCCGTGGACAAGCGGGTTCTCCTTGGTGTAACGATGGCCCCAGCCGCACTGAACACCCGCTCTGATGCCACACTACTGACCGGGCAGGACAGCTTCTCCACTGCAAACTCGGCAAGTTGCGGCCACACATCCAGTTTGGCTGCCCAGTAGTCCAGCGGATCTTCTAACTGGGGTGGCAGAGTGATTTCCAAGTAGGTCACCACCTGTTGGTTCACGGACTGCTCCGGGTCCTCGCTCTGCTGCTGGCGACTACCCTCCTCACTGGGCGGTGAAGGAAGGTGCTCATCAGGCCGCTTAGGTTTGCTGAGGAGCGGGTTTAGCCCCTCCCCCCCCCCTTTCCCCCCCGGAGCCGCGGCAGTGCGTGACGTGGGGGAAACCCCTGGTCAGAGGAGGGACGATCCGACATAGGCAGCGCCAACTGATTACGGGGATTTCCCAAAAGTTTAGTTTGTCCCTCCCTCCAATGCGGGAAAAAGCTCCCTTTTTTGGACCGGTAGCGAGGGTCCAAAGGGGGAGAGCCAAAAGTCCCCCTTCCGGATGCTGACATTCGGCTGTCACACCAGGCAAATCAGCTGCTGGGGGCCATCTGCCAAGTGACTCCGGGGGCTCCCCCCTCCATCCCACTGTATACTGCCAGGGTGCTTGGGGGCATCGCCTCGCTTCCTCATCTCCATCTGCTCCTCCAGCGCTCCTGCTCCCCCCTCTCTTTCCCCTGGTAAAAAATCCCCCTTTTTTCACCAGAAAATTTTCTTCGCTAAATGTCCCCTCCTTTTCATCCCCCCGGACTCAGGGGGCCCGCGAGATGTAGTCGCCACTCTCCACCCCCCTCCCCAGACAGATTTTTCAGCATCTTTTTCCAGGACATGAAGCAGTGGAATACTTTATTCTCCCGTAGTCCTGGCGATAAAAATAACGGGCCTCCCAATGGCCTCAACAAAGGGGTAGGTGTCACCAGAGCCCCACGGGCTACTCAAAGTTACACAGGGGAAACCCCCTTCCGCCTGGATCATAAAAAAATCTTTAAAGGGCCTTTCTCTTTTCATACAGTCAGTCAACAGTGCGGGCTTGATTCCAAAGGGTGAAACATCGCTATCGAGTGTGTTGGGGGGGGCCGTTCGCCCTAAAACCGAGGAGGGTGTTCCGGTTTTGTACAAATGGATAAAGTGCATGCCAGTTTTTCCCGGCCCTTTCGAATCTTTTTTGAAGATTGTGGAAGAATTCGGAACCTTTTCACAACCGAGAACAGTGCGCAGCAGGGGGACCTCCCATTGTCCTCCCATGGTTCCGATTTTCGTTGGGGGAGAAAGCCACACATCGATTTCTTTCGATGATGAGGGGCGTTCCCCCCCCTGTGTGACTTCGTTCGCCGAGCAAGCCTGTGAACTGGGTACCGCTGTGCCCTACTCATGGTATGATGAAGAGTATTTTGGAGGCTGAGATGGTGGGGGGTGGTGGGGAGGGGAGGCGGACTTGGCCCGGGGGCCGCGTTTTTGACAACGTGAAAAGGGGGAAAAAGGGGGTCTCCTGTCCAAGTTGTTGGGGTTTCCTGGGCAGGAAGCCATTCAACCATGGCCTTAAAAGGACATTACTGCCCTGACCGTGTTACAGCTCCGACGTCCGCGCTGCTGTCACCCTTGGAACAAACGTAAACTCAAGGACGGGCCCCTTTCTGTTCTACATATTTTGAAGGCTGGGACTGCCTTTTTGGAAAAAAATTCGGTTGGAACTCTCCATCTCGGCTCGGCACGCCTTAGTTCTCTAAAGGGGCAGGCCACCATTTTAAAGGGGGGTCTGCAGTCCAACACTTGGCAGGAGCACGGGCACTGCTGCACTTTAGATGGTTGGATCATACTGTTTTCCCCTTTCAAACGCCTCGCTGAACGACTGCTGGGCCCAGAGGCGAGGAGGGGGGCATCTGGGGCCCGGGGGGGTGAGTCAAAGAGAAACACTACCTTCTGCAGGGTGGTGGGCCCTTTAACTGGCGGGCAATGGCATGCATGCCCTGGCTGCTGCGGGGGCAGGATGGACCACCCACACGGGAACGTTTCCCCGGGCCACCCGGTGGTGACGCTGCATGGTTGACCCCAGGGCCTTTGGTCCCAAAAGTTAGCTCCCGGGCCCCACGTTTCATTTTCCCTCCCCACAGATTTTTACTTTTAAAACCCATTTTGGGCCCCTCCGGGTCTTAGCAAAAACTCCCACACCCCCCGAGTTTGGGGATTTTACCCCCAACGCTCCGCACTGAGGGGACTCCCTTGCCGCCGCGGGCCTCACTGACCCCCTTGTCCCGCTATTTTCTTGGACCTGCGAAGGGGGTTTTTTTTCCCCCTCCCGTTTGAGCCCCCCGGACCTCAAAACTGTGTTTATCCTGCTGACCACGGCCACCGCCCCACTTGCTGGCTCTGACCGCAAGCTGACCCCCTCTTCCCCCCTGACGAGGATGAACCCCCTTGTCTCCCCCCGGCTCCCAAGGGGCGGTGGTTTTCATAATCATCTATTTGTTTTTTAAAATCGTAAATGCTGTCCTCCCCCCGGGGTTTTGGATGCAGAGGATACCCCTCACAACATGACCCCCCCATCCACTCTAAAATCTATTTTTTGGGCCCCCTACGCAAGAACCCGGGGATATTGGCCCCATTTCTTCGCTGCCAAGTAGTTGCTGACTGCCCTCCCAAATTTTTTCATCCTCGCTATATATGGCGCTGGCCCGGGACCACTTTGTAGATCTTGGCTGGGGGAAAAGGATGGGACAAGGCATTGGGAAACAGGTGAGGGCCGCTGACCCCTCCCGGGCCATCCCAAAACAAAGGGGTTGTTTTGGGGGGCGTTCCCCCCGACCTTGGCGGGGGTTGTCAGATGTCATCTGGGAGAAGTGGATGCCCTGGGTCAAAAATTCAAAAACCCCTTGGGGGTTGCTAGCCCGCACAGGGCCCGTAGAGGGAAGCGGCAGTTTTGGCCTCACCCAGTGACCACTGCCCGCGACGTCCCCTTGCGTGCGCGACCCGGGCCCGGAATGTTTGGCCTCTGCCCTCGCAGGGGAAGAGCCTGCCCCCCTCTCTGTCTGACATACTGTTTGTTCAAAAAAGTACAGACACTGTTTGGGTTAAGATATCTGTAAAATGATTTTAAAAAAAACCCCCCTTTTATTGACCCCCAAAAAACCCAAAAAAAAGCTTGGTAACCCTTTGGGTATAAATTGCGCTCCACAAATGGGCAGGGGAAAATTGACTTGTATGTGTGTTTTTAAAAAATCTTTTTGTATTTTTCTGAAAAAAAAAAAGCACAAACGGGTTAATTAAAACCCTTTGGAAAAATGAATTATGCACAGGGAAATTTTTTTCTGTGGCGGTTTAAAAAACAAAGTTTCTTTTAATGAGTACAAATGCAGAAAAAACGCTTAATTAACCCCCTGGGTTGTAAAATTTTCCCCCCAAACAATTTTAGCCCCCCAAATACCCAGTTTTTAGGGTTACCCCAAAGGCCCTTTTTTTCTACGCTAAACCCAAAAAAGAGGAAAAAAATTTTAATTAACCTTCGCTTGTGAAAATTTTGCTAAAGGAAAAAATTTTAAAAATTTTTGGCGGTGAAAAAAAAGGCCCGGGTTTTTTTTTGTCCCCAGCAGAAAAACCCCAAAGCTTAAATTTACCCTGGATGTAAATTGCGGGCCCAAAAAATTTAGCAGCCCCCAAACTACTAGCTTTGTAGCCCTGTTACATTTGGGGTGTTTTTTTGTACAAAAACAAAGGGGAAAAATGTCAGGGCTAAGCAATGTCAGATGCAGAAGGGGTGGGAAAAGTGATGTGCGCCCCCCTCCCTGATTCACTTTCTGGACAGTCTGGTGAGGCGGGGCCCCGGGCCCCTTTGACCCGGGGCCCGGGCCCAGCAATGGGGGGGACGGAAAGGCCCCTTCCCAAACAGTGCAGGGGGGGCGGTATCCCGGAAAACCCCTTTTAAAAATCCCTGAAAGGGACTGCTGCGCCGTGGGGGATTCCTGGCTACTTGTTGTTTGTTTTTGTTTGCTATCTGTTTCCTGGGCCCCGGCCTGTTCTTCCTGACCCCCGGGTTTTTTTCCTGATTTTTTACTCGCTCCCGTTTGGGGTTTGACCTCGGCTTGTTTACGGTTTTTTTCCCCCCCGGTTCTGATTTGTGGCTTTGGGTTTCCTATTTGATATTTGGAAAAAAAGGGGTTTTGGGGGCTCTGCATTTTAGGCTCCGCCCACTTACCTCAGGTAATGAGGAAAAAAAGGGTGGGGAAATTTTTATGTTTTTACTGCAGGGGGCCCCCCCGGAGGGGGGGCATTTTGTTTTCCCCCATGGGTCCCCCTGGAAAATGTTTCTGGGACAGGTTTTTGCCCCTTTAGGGGGTTTCTCTTTAATTTACCCAGATAAAAGGGAAGCTTGGCTTTAGGCTCAGCTGACCCCCTTGAGGGAGGGGTGAGAAAGAAATGTGGAAAGGGTTTTTCCCCCGAATTTTTGTCGCTGGTGCGTTTGTCTGGATTTGGAAAAGACGAAACTCTCGATTTCCAGTTTAGGGTTTTGGGTTAGTGACCCCTGTGGGGGGATTTTTTGGGGGGCTTAGCCTACCCCCGGTTTTTTAGATTAGGCCCTGGCACTGGCCGTTCGTCTGGACAGACGTTTTAAAAGGGGGAGAAAGGGGAGGGGAAAAAAATTTCCCCCCCTCGGGGGGTTTCCCCCCCATGGGCGACCCCTTAAAAACCCGGGGTTTTTCCCACGTAAAACCCAGAGGAGCCCCTGCAAGTAGGGGGTTTTTCTGTCACTGGTGGGCCGTAGGATACTGTCCGCTTTTCCCGGGTTTTGTGCTTCTTCTGTGGAGAAAATGGCACAGAATTGGGGGAAGCTCCAAAAAGGGGACCAGGTCGGAAAAAAATCCCCGCCTAGGTGGTCAGGGGAGGAATTTAAACCCAGGCGAGCAGGGATTAAAACCTATTGTATTTAATTAAAAGTTGCTTGCCCACCAGTTAAAGTTTCAAAAACCCCCTCGCTGTCCGGGTTTGGGAATTGCGTTTTTTGGGTTCTGGGCCAGCTTCTTAAATTTTTTTTGATGCGGGCTTTCGCCCAAAAAAGTCTTGGGCCCTTTCCTTGTTTTACCGCTATTTATCACGCCCGGGGGTGGGCTATTGATCCCCCCCACTAGCTCGTGGCGCAATCCAATATTGTACCCCCCTGAGCTGGAGTGGTGGTGGATCCAAAACAATTTAAAAGTGTATTCTATTTGTCAGGGGGGGGGGGCTCCGTGATGTGGTTTTTGGGGGTCTGCCCTGATTCAAAAAACATAAACCAAATGTTTGACTGGTTCAGGGAAATTAGTTCCCCGGGGGGGACAATGGTTTGATTTTAAGATGTCTCCTTACCATGCTGGGCAATTCTGATGTTTGGGCAAAACCCGTTTTCAACGGATGTGCGCTCCCTCCCCGATACACCCGCTGCTGACAGCTCTGTTTAGTGACAGGGGGCCCCGCCAAATGCTGAAAGGGGGCCCAAATGCACCCGCCCCCTTTGGGGGGACCCCCGGGGGGCCGCTCCAATCAGTGCAGGGGCGGTAACCAGGGAAAACCCATTTAAACCCCCCCTGAAAACTGGAATGCTGCGGCCCGTGATATTCCTGGTCCCTTTTTGTTTGTTTTTGTGCTTTTTCTTAATCCGTATTCCTGACCCCCGGGCCGGTTTTTCCTGACCCCGGTTTGTTTTCCTGAAAATTTTACCTCGCTCCACATTGTTTTTTGGGCCTCGGAAAAGTTTTTGTTTTTCCCTTGGTTTGATTTGGGGGCTTTGGAATTCCTATTTTATTTTTGAAACCCGGGGCTGTCTGACTATTATACTTTTCCCCACGTCCCCCGCACTTTAGCAGGTTTCAGGGGGGTGTCGCCCCCGTTTTCCGGCTGTCGCCTTGGGGGCAGCCCCGGGAAAATAAGGGAGGGACAGTGGGGTGGGTTCAAATTAGGGCCCCACTGCCCCCTCCCCCTTTACGTGACAAAAAAATTTTTAAATTTTTCTTCGCTTTGTGAATTTTGCTACAGGAAAAAAATAATTTTTTGGGGGGTGAAAAAGACGGTTTATTTTTTCACCACAGCCCGAAAAAACAACGCTTAATTAACCCCCTGGATGTTAAATTTTTGCAAAAGAAATTTTTAGCAGCCACTAACTACTAGCTTTGTAGGTTTTTACAATTGGGATGTTTTCTACGTACACAACAAAAGAAAAAATTGTAATTAAACCCCCCGCTTTTGGATTATTTATACAGGAAAAAAATTTTTAATTTTTGGCGGGGAAAAAAAACGGTTTCTTTTGGGGGTCACCCCCAGCAGCAGAAAAAAAGCTTAATTAACCCCTGGATGTTTAAAATTTCCCCAAAAAAAAATTTAGCAGCCAAAAAAACTTTCTAGCTTTGTAGGTGTTTCAAAAGCTTGTTTTTTCGCTTCACAACAAGAGAAAAAAATTTTAATTTAACCTTTTCGCTTGGTGAAAAATTTTGTTTCAGGAAAATTTTTTAAATTTTTTGGCCCGGGGAAAAAAAATGGTTTTTTTTTGTCACCACCAAACCCGAAAAAAAAACGCTTAATTAACCCCTGGAAAGTTTAATTTTTTTTGGGAAAGAATTTTGGGACCCCCAAACTACTAGCTTGTAGGGTTTTTACAATTGCGTGTTTTTTACGCTACAAAAACAAGAGAAAAAAATTGTGGGGTTTAAACCCTTTTGTTGTGGTTATGATACAAAGGGAAAAATTTTAATTTTTGGCGGTGAAAAAAAACTGGGTTTTTTTGGAGTCACCACAGCAGAAGGGAAAAACGCTTAATTAACCCCTGGATGTTAAAAAGCGGCCCCAAAAAAATTGGGGCAGCCAAAAATTAATTTGGTAAATTTTTTATTGTAAAAAAGCTGTTTTTTAATGAAAACAACGGGAAAAGGTTTTTGATCCCCCTTTTGGGTATTTCAATGTTTCTTTTTTGAGCAGATTTAAATTTAAAATTATATGCAGCTGAAAAGGGGCACACTGGAGACTTCAGAATTTCCCCCTTTCCCCCAAAAAAACAGAAATAGAAAAATTAAGGGAAGCAAAAGGGTTTTGTGAAAAGCTGAGACACCCCCCAAAAATCGCTGTATAAAAAAAACGGTTTTTTCAGTAAGAGCTAGCCAAAGCGCAGCGCCCCCTTCCCCGTTTAGTACAGTGAGAGGAAATGTGAGCTCCCCAAACGCGCGCCCCCCGGAAAATTTTATATAGGTTGGTAACGTCCCCCAGAAAAACCCCCTCGGGCTCTGATTTGGGTTTTTTCTTGCAATGTCGCAGGCTGTGGCCCCTTTTTTCCTCCCAGGGGTTTCTTTGCCCCTGTAACGCCTTGTGCTCGCAGCCATTTTTTCAATCAAAAGCCCCACTTTGTTCACCCCAAGTTTCCCCAAAATTCGCCTTTTCGTTCAGGGAAACCCCAAATTTTCCTGAAATTTAAAAGAATTCCACTTTGTTTGAATCAAATTCCCCCCATCTCTAGAAGGAGTCAATATTTAAAAAGTTTGGGAAAACACTTTATTTTAAATAAAGTAAAGAGAGGCTCATTTAAAGGAAAAATAAAGGAGGAAAGAGAGTTGGGTCAAATTTTCAGGATTTTTCCCTTTTAAATTTAAAAGAAACTCGGGAGGTTTTCCTTTTTAAAACACAGGGGATGCCGCGGGTTTGCTAGGGAGAATACAGGGGCGGTTTTATTACCATCTTGCTTTCCCAATAGATGTAGATACCCGGGAGCGCAAAGGGGGTGGGAAAGTGGATTGTCGTTTACGCACCCAATTTCACACCGGGGGGTAACTCGTTGGGCAATAAACCTGGCTTTTTTACCTACAGGGGGCCTTTTATGCAGGGTTTCCCATAGGGGGGGAAAGTATAAAAATACCTACAGGGGACCTTTTATACAAAATCTACAGGGTATGTATTTTAAATTTCCTACAGGGGGGCAAAAGTTTAGTTTCAGGGGGGGAAAAGATAAAAAAAGGGTTTTTATAAATCCCTTTAAAGGAGATGATCCTTCTTTTCAGGGAAAAAAAGGGTTTAAGGTTTTGAACTAATCATGAATTTTTTTTAGGGGGAAAAACCCACCGAGTTGTTATTTTCACATTTTTTCCATGATTTGTTCTTTTCCCTTTTTTTCAAAAACCCTATTTTCATTAAAAAACCCTGTGACCCCTATATAATTGCTACAAGGGGGGCATGTATATAACTACTTTCAGGGGGCATTTTATGTAAAAACTTTCCTAAGGGGGGGCATATATGTGACTACCTACAGGGGACATGTATATTATTCCCTGCAGGGGGCATGTATATTATTTTTCCCCAAAAGGGGTTTATGTATTTGACTACCCACAGGTAAAAAGTACGTTTTAAAAACTAATACGGGGAGGGATATTATTCTATAAAGGGGGATACTGGGTGCACCCCTGTGTGGTTAATTTTGACATCTTACCTCTATTTTAAACCTTTTTTTGGTGGGCGTCTTAAAATTTTTTACCTGTTTCTTTAACCAACCCAAATTTTGGATTACCAAAAAAAGGGAAACTGGTGCATTTTTTTTAATTTCTCTCGCCCTGGCCCTTTTTTTAAAACACTTTCAAAACAAAAAAAAAAGGTTTTTTAAGTGGAAATAAACAACCCGGTAAACCCGTTTTTTTTACCCCGAATTCTGGCACATTTATTGAGTAAATTTGACAATTTTATTTTCGGCATTGTAATACAACTGTACAAATATGAACAGGGTGAGAGACATTAGCATCATCCAGGGTCATTGGTTCCAATTTTTTTTTGATCCCCTTTTTTGAACAAATTTCCCCCTTTTCAATGTATTTTTTTTAATTCGAGGGATATGAATTTAGCTTAAGTTGTAGTAAAAGATTGTCATATCATATCATACTGCTTTTCCCTTTCCCCCTAAATTTTTCCCAAATTTTTTTAAAGGGAGCATTGCATTAAACCAAGGGTTCATTCTAGGTTCGCCGTATTGTTTATTAAAGCTTTTATTCTGGTTTTATGTTTTTAGGGGATTTTTAAATTTTTTTTAAACAGTTCTAAAGAAAAGTTTTGAAAATTTTCCCAATATTTCTTTGGCTTCATTCTCTCAAACCCTTTTCAAATTTAGATGACTTTTTTAACCCTTTTTCTTTTGCGAAAAGAATTTAAAAAGTTTGGCTTTTCCCGTTCTAATAAATCTTTTGTGAGCTAAGGTTTTGTTTACATTCCCATTGCAGAGTCACTATAGATGTATGGTTTCTATTTTTTATGACCCGAAAGAAAAAACACAAAAAGTAAAAAGGCCAGGGCCCCCATTAGAAGAACCCGTGAAGGGGCTTTCGGGGCCAAATTTGGGGTCCCCTGGGATAACCAGTATTTCCTTTTAAATTTTTTTTGCTTGCTTCTATAAAAGGGAGAACAAAGGGAAATTTAATAGCCCCAAATTTGAATGAAGCCCAAAAATCATGAGTTCAAAGGTTTTTTTTTTTAAATTTCAGTGATACATTAAATAGATATCCCTTTCAAAGGGAAAGTTTCTGTGCTTAAAAAAAGATTTAAAACCCCAATGTGTTTCAGCTGTAGAAAACTTTTAAACTGGGGCAAAATAATTTTAAAGGGACTTTCATCCTCTGGGTGTGAAGAAAAGTTTTCTCTCTCAACAAGCAGAGATCTTGAAATTGACCAATTTATTATGTGTATTCAGTTTAAGCCTTACCATAATAAATAATACTCATTTCATATTTCATGTTCCTGTACTTGCATATTGTACCATATATAAGCAGCCAATCCGTTCAGTTACACCTTCAAGGGAATTCCAAGCCTATCAACAATTGTAAATAACATAAAAAGCAGAATTATTGATTTGCCAATTTTTATGAACATAAATTCTAGGTAAGGAGTCTTAGTGACAACGGTAGGTGATGAATGAGCCTATGCTTGAATAAAGCTTGTTTTCAGAATCAGAGCATAGTACATCGTATACTGTATCATTCTTTTGTGGC
Source organism: Phyllomedusa bahiana (assembly GCA_025379985.1). NCBI lineage: Eukaryota > Metazoa > Chordata > Amphibia > Anura > Hylidae > Phyllomedusa > Phyllomedusa bahiana. The sequence continues at coordinate 43,212 of JAODAL010016098.1, forward strand.
TGCAAATCCATGAATAATATATGGAAAGTGAGGCTGAAGTGATTCCTCATTTCTATTCAAGAAAAGTGAGCAGGGGAGCTGAGCCGGACCTCTAGAGCCCACTAAAACTCTTTATACAACCTTTTATGGATTACATAAAAAATACCTCTCTACCTCCTGAAACTTCTCCATCTTTTAAAGCTGTATGTGCCAGTTAGAGTAAAACTACTTTACAGGGATGATTGATCCAAAGTATAAGAAACAAGACAATTAAAAAAATAAAACACTGCTTATTGGGGATGGCTTTAAAATAAACATTTGATGTGGTATATTTTTATAATCACTAAACGTTATTTTTTAAAGGCATTTTCCAGGATTTCAAAATAGTCTTTTTTTTTCTTTTTAAAATCGGCGCTTATCTTGTCCATAGGGTTTATCAGGTACTGCAGTTCAGTTCCTCTTACTTGAATGTAGTATTGAGCGAACAGTATAAAGTTCTAGTTCGATTAGAACCTAGAACTTTTGTGAGTTTGGTTAGAAGTTCTATTCGAACTCGAACTTTGAACCCCATTAAAGTCTATGGGTGAAGGTGTTCTGGTTAATTTTTATACCTATACAGGTGAGGAGAAGCTGGAATTACCATCCATAACAGTAAACTGGATACATGGAACAACTTAGTGAAGAAAATTTATCTCTAAGAGTGACAGAAAAAAATTGAGAGTCTAAAATACTTCATTCCTTTCAATGGGTAACTGAAAAGATGAGGACAGCTTGCAAGCAAGGCGTAGCTATAGGAGGTGCAGCGGTAGCAGCTGCTTTGGGGCCCTGCAACCTGAGGGGGCACAAATCTTCTTTGACACATAGGAGATTTGGAGACAGTGTGTTATACAATTACTGAACCCCCAAAACTGCAAACACTGAACTTTTGGGCACTGAATATGATTTAGCAAACCCAACCACTATTTATAATATATATCCATATATATGAGAGTTAGGTGTTATGTGAGCCTGCAAATGTCACCAAATAACAGCTTCTGCGTGTGGGAAAGATGCAGCCAGCAAAACCAAAGTCCCTAACTATTGATGTCTATGGAGAGGAAAATGCTATCTAACTAATTAAGAGTAGTCTGCACAGTACAGAGAGTGAGCTGAAAATGGCGTTCACAAGGCAATATAGTGAAATATATATGACATGGTCATGTGATTTTAGCAGCCAATGAGAGTCCTACACCTCAGTGATGATGTTTTAGACACTTCTCTGTGCTCTACACTGATTGGATGTCCGACAAAAGTGCAGAAAGGTGATTGAATGGCTGCCAAAAGTGCAGAAAGCCGCCAAAAACTAAACTAAAAATGATGTCTCGAACTAGAAGTAGAACTTTACTTGAATGAACAGTAAAATATTCGGTTTGGTTTGAGTTCTAAAAATTCGAGAAGTTCTACTAGAACTTAACTTTTCTATAACAGTTCGATCAACACTACTTGAATGGCAAGAAGCTGTAACACCAAAACTGGACAACTCCTTTGAGTCTAATATTGCAAATCAGGATAGGATCTGTAAGGCACATTTATCAAGGAAGTTGTGTCAGAATTTTGGCACAATATGCACCAAAAATAATGTTGTACATGCTTTATATCTCATTTATGATGTGCTTTAGACAGTTTCTAGACATGTCTGAGCCTCATCTGAGAAATGGAGAAAAATGCGTTAGACCTCACTGAAAGGGGTATGGCTTAGTGGTATAAAGTAAGTGTAAAATTATACTAGATAGTTCTAGGATGAGCACTGTGATAAATATGATGCATTGTAAGACTGTCCAGTCTAACTCTGCAATGTATTGATAATTCTCCGCCTATTAGAACAATCTAGTAATTGGAATAAATAGATGCATTTGCTAGAATAAAAAAAAAAATTGGTGACTGCCAGGTTGACCCTCAGGATGGCAGAGAGGTAATGCTGTCCAAATCAATGAGTAAGTAAACTATGATCTATTAATGTGAGAGATGCTATGGAACTAGGAAAACATATAGTTGAATAAATCCAGTCGAGTTTTTTAATAATAAATAATTGTCTTACCCATCACTTACAAAAATAGTTTCTTACAAAAGAATCTGTAGACTTCAGTCGTTCAGAGATATTATGAAATGAAAAAAAAATCCTACTTTTTAAACCTGTGTTCCCGGACGTTCATTGTTCACATTACCCTGCAGCTATTCATAGGCTCAAGTGGTCTTTTCCTAGATATAAGGCATGTGACTGCTGAGCTCAGGATCAGAAACGCTGCTGGAGTAAGCAGGTTTAAAAGGTGAGTTTTTTTTTAGTTTTATAATAAACCTTAATGAAATTAAACATTTTTTAAATACCCCTTTAATGAAACAACCCCTTTAAATATATGTAAATAGCTGATCTAATATTAGATTTATATAATAAATAAGTGGTAAAGGATTGCTAATGTATACTATGCACCTTCTTTTCTTAAAGGATGGAAGATTCTCATACCAATGAGCAAGGGGAAGAGGAGGACGAAAAATCAATGTCTTTAAAGCTATTGCCCCCTTTGGAGGAACGGATGACATGCTTTAGGGACATGCTTCTTGAGAGAGGGGTAAGGATGCTCATTAACCATAGCTACAAGTTTAATCGGATCAGCTTGAATTTATGGTTGGTAATATGCTGTTTCTAAACTGCCAAATGTTATGGAAATTCACTATTTCAGTTCATTTCATTTAACTTTAGGTTGAAGAGAAGCTCAAGCCAGTGCAAATATAGTATTGCTAGATATCGTAAAATGATATATACTTACATTTGGTATAGATGTTCCAAACATCATGAATATCTTTAGAACACAGAGTTCCTATAGTTGCTTGTTATCTGTTTGTAATGTAGTAAAGTATTCTCCCAAAGAAGCAATACTCCTACAAGCTCCTACCCCCTTTAATATACCATGTAATGGAGCATGCAGAATTCTCTTTCTTGTGGATTTTATATTGTAAGAAAAGAGGGAGTGTCCTTAAATCACTGTTTTATTAAAAACCATTAACCCCTTACCACTGCAGCCAGATTTGACCTCCGTGACAGAGCCTCATTTTTTTAAATCTGACATATGTGAGAATAACTTTTTTATACTTTTACCAGAGAATGTTTTCTCATGACACATTATGCTTTAAGATAGTAATAAATATGGGTCCAAAAATCCTTGTTTATTTATGAAAAATATCTAAATATTTAGAAATTTTTTAAAAATTTGCCATTTTCAAAGTTCAAAAATTTCTGCATGTAAGACTTATTCCACACAGAATAGTTTATAACTAGCATCTACCAAATGTTTACTGTATCATTGGTATCATTTTTTAAATGTCTTTTTATTTTAATGTCAACATTAGCGATCTTAGAAATTTAGGGAGACATGTATGATCGGTTTTTCACCCTTTTCTGGCTTAAAATGAGCCTAAGTGAGCAGTCTATGATGTCTAATGCGCCTAATGGATGTGTTAGGTGCATTGTTCATAAAACTCAACACTTTCTAATGCGCCTAACATGAAGGCAGTTCTGGGGGCATTATGGAGGCGTGTAGCACCACACTCGTAATATTAGACACATATAAGTATGTGGTTTGGAAAAACTAGGCACATTACTGCTCCAACAGGCAGACCTATTTCAATGTGGTCTGCCTGAGCCTGAGCCAGGAGTCGAAGTGGAGATAGATTTGCTGTTAGGGAAAAAATGTCCAATATTTCTCAACTTACACTAGTGCAATAATAAAAAGTGATTTCTTATTATTATCAAACTATTTGAAATTAAATTATTTAAATGTAATAAAAAAAATTATCATATAAAATTAATACAAAAATATCTCCTATAAAATGTACTTAAAATTAATAGAATCTAAAACTCATTTTACATTAAACAACCCACTGATGTTGTTGCTTAGATTTCTTAATTTTTGATACATTCAATTTGATATTTACTTTTGCTGCTCTCACCCTTTATTCTACATACAGCAAGAGCCAGCACACCACAAGTCTGTTTGGGACCTGTGGTTCTCCAAGCAAGATCAGTACCATAGTTTCTAATCACTGACATGCTATTCTGAAGACTTTTCTTTTATTTCCAGCCAAACTATAGCCTTTATACATGTTAGGTGCCTTACTAATGTGCCTAAGTTCCATAATGCGCCTAACACATAGGCGAGGCGCATCGAACTTTAGACTCCCATTTATAATCGCACAAAATACACTTTCATACATTCAGGCGCATTATACACTGAAAATGAGATTGATCACGACAGCTAAGGGATTAATCACCCGTGGCCGGAGGGAGCTCTGGCCATGGGCGATGCAGCACAGGGCCAAATGTAAAATACAGTTGATCCCATGCTGTGATTGTGCGGGCCCCAATTGAGAGCCCACACGATATCCATGACATACCTGTATGTCCATTTGCAGGAAGTCACATTCTGCTGGGACGTACAGGTACGGCCAATGTCAGGAAGGGGTTAAAACTATTAGCCACTATACAGCCACTAAACAAAACACACACAAAAAGAGATTAAACAAAATGGGTGGAGAAAGCTGACCCTGGACAACCTTTTAGGGTCTAGATTCACCCTGGCCCATACATACAGGGTAATTCCCCCGATAAGGGCGTGTCCATCCGAAACCTCATCCTACAGAACTGGTCCTAATACACCCTCAAGTCCTTATCCCGACATGTTTCAATCCCCCTGGAATGAAGTAAGGATCTTATCAAGCGATAAATGAGGGATGAAAGTAGAACATATAGGATAAAAAGGCAAAAGTGTATGTAAAGTTTTTTATTTGTTCCTTATCAGACTTCATGGTGGTGCTATCTGGATGAAGGTGTATTTAGGAGCTTTATGTCATTTCCTATACAGCAACTTATTTTCTGACTATTAATTGATGAAGTATTCATCATCAGTTGTCAGTGGATAATTTACTGCTTATCTGTAGTGTTGAGCGATTACGTTGGCTATCGACATCGGGCGATAGTCGATAGTCGGCCACCATCGATAAGGTTTTTCGATAGTCGATAGTCGATCATCTCCGATGACCATTAAAGTCTATGGGAGAGCAACAACACCTTCATTCTTACACCCAAACAGGGCTGGAGAAGCTTGAATTAACAGCCACAACAGTCAAATGGATACCTGCTACATCTTAGGCACAACACTTAGGCTATAAAAGCCACAGAAAAAAAGTCACACACCATTCCCTATCCCTGTCTTGTACCACAGCATGACCCTTAAACCTGCATCACCCACAAATTAAAAAGTGCCAGAAGGCAGTATGAAAATGAACCATCATTTTACTTGAACTGGACATATAATGTCCCTGTCCGGAACGCAGCATGAGCCCCAAACCTGCATGACCCCCACATTTAAAAAGTGCCGGAAAAGAGAGTCTTTCAACCACCATTTAGTTGAACTGACATTGACTATACCGCCTGGGCCACAGCATGACCCCAAACCTGAAATGACACCCACATTTAAAAAGTACCGGAAAAAGGGAGTCTTTAAACCACCCATTTTAGTTGAACTGGACATTGACAAATACCTGTCCTGGACCGCAGAAATGCCCATTAAACCTGTCTGAACCCCCCTTTTAAAAGTCCCGGGAAAAAGGAGCCCTTTCAACCACCATTTTAGTTGAACTGGACATAACTGTCCCTGTCCGGGGCACATTATGACCATTAAACCATCTGACCCCCAATTAAAAAGTGCCGGAAAAAGGAGTCTTTAAAACCCACCATTTAGTTGAACTGGACATTGACTATACCTGTCCTGTGCCACAGCATGACCCAGGGCCGGAGTTACAGTGGGTGCGGTAGAGCCCGGGCGGCGTCCGTCATCTATTAACACACAGGTTAAAATGCCCTGATGACGCATCAACAAAAACTGTCGTGCTGAAGCAGAGTGCGGAAGTGTGAGAACTCCAGCCTTCCTCAGTACACAGTCAAGACCTGGGTAGCGCTTGCCCCTCCGTAAGAGTGCGGACCAATTGAGCTTCACTTGGAAAAAACTGGTGGTTAACGCTCCTGTTACACCCAGGTGCCCTTTTTTCTTGGCATTCTTTTTCCATTTTACTCAACGTGCGGAGAAATGGTCTCTGTACTTTGTTCTCTGTCCGTGCTCCAAAACTCCATGTCCTCTGAATAACCTACATCTGGTCAAGTTTTCCTGTACCTCTCTTGTACAATTCAGAGGGAAATTTTTTTAACAGCTATTTTGTACAACAAGAATTTTAGTAGTTTAATTCTAGAAAAAAACATTTTAAAAAAAGGATGGAATCCCACCCTGTCTTTGTTTCTCTTTTTTTAATTATATTAAATGGGTTGTCCAATACAGGGATTGATAGCTATGTTTAAAGATCTTGCAAAAACAAGTCATTTTGCAAATGTGTCCCTTAACAGTGTCCTAATATTCCTGTTTTCTGACAGCACCATCACCCTTGAGCCACTCTTTACAATTGTGAAGAACAAATGTCTGTTAGAAACAACATTTTTTTAAATAAGACCTGTAGTAAGCTGCATGCATAGCAAAATGCCCCCAAAAATTCAAAGCATGACCCATGAGCCACTTGGACAATTGTGAAGATCAAATGTCTGTTATAAACAACATTTTTTTTATAATAGGGCCTTTAGTATAGCTTTATGTCACAGCAAAATGCCTCCAAAACTTCAAAGCATGACCCTTGAGCCACTTTGGACAATTGTGAAGAACAAATGTCTTTAGAAACAACTTTTTTTTCATAATAGGACCTGTAGTATAGCTTCAGTCACAGCAAAATGCCCCAAAAATTCAGAAAAATGACCCATGAGCCACTTTTGACAATTGTGAAGAACAAATGTCTATTAGAAACAACATTTTTTTAGAATAGGACCTGTAGTATTTTTGCATTTCAAAGCAGAAATGACCCAAAAAATTATAAAAATGACTTCTCAGCCACTGTTAAAAATTGTGAGGGAGAAATGCCACTAGAAGCCAAAATTTCGTTCCAAAGGACCATGATTAAGCTTTATCTCACAGCAACATGACCCCAAAAAATATAAATATGACTTCTCAGCCACTGTTAAAAATGGTGGGGGAAAATGCCACTTTAAAGCCATTTTGAGACTGATAGTAAATGCCGCAACATAAGTTTTATTGGCAGTTATCTCCCAAACCATGGCAAAAAATTAAAAAAAGGCTGGAGAAGCTGAAATTAACATCCACAACAGTCAAATGGATACCCTGCTACATCTTAGGCAACACACTTAGGTTAATAAAAGTCACAGAACTTTCAATTCACCTGTGGTGAATATAGAAATTGCTGTTTAAGATTTACGTGGATGCTGCGTCAATGAACAATGCTGGGGCGCAAAAGTCAAAAACACGTATCTGTTATATTCGTATAATACACGTATTTTTGCACCTTTTAATTCACCTTGGGGAAAAAAATTGCTGTTTTAAGATTACGTGGATGCTGCGTCAATGAACAATGCTGGGTGTGCAAAAGTCAAAAACAAGTAACTGTTAAAGTTTCGAATGATACACGGTATTTTTTGCACCTTTCAATTCACCTTGGTGAAGATAGAATTGCTGTTTTAAGATTTACGTGGATGCTGCGTCAATGAACAATGCTGGGTGTGCAAAAGTAAAAAAACACGTAACTGCTATGTTTTCGTATGATACACTGTATTTTTTGCACCTTTCAATTCACCTGTGGTGACTATAGAATTGCTGTTTTTAAAGATTTACGTGGATGCTGCGGTCAATGAACAATGCCTGGTGCGCAAAAGTCAAAAAACACGTAAATGTTAGTTTTCGTAACGATACACGGTATTTTTGGCAACAAACAACCTGTGCTGACTACAAGATTGCTGGATTGTAATTTAACTGCAGGTTGATATATCAACAGTCACAGGTGTAATGGGTAAAATTAAAATGAACACATATCTGAAATGTATACTGATAATAAAAGTGGAGTTTTGCACCTAACAAAGATGTGTACTAGAAATGATGTGTATCCAATATAAGTTCAGGCTGCCCAATATCCAGGAAATATTTCAATAGCAAACTGTTAATAATAAAGATATTCCACTACAATGTCTACACTAAGTCTTGGTGAACTTTATCCAGTGTTCTTTATAGATAGAGCTTGTCTGTGTTCTCCTGCGGGGGCCCCCCCTTGCTCCCCCCGCCGTGAATTTACAGCGGTAGATGCTGCTTTAAAATTCTCTAGCTAACTACATAAAATCTTCAAATCTCTAATATAACTAAATTGGAAGGATTACAGCTAATAGTAGAGGTTTCTCTGTGCGAAAATAGACTAATTTCGCTGAGCTGTTTGGCCACAGGCAGAGCGCAGGTCCTATCCCTATGAGACGCTGAGAGACACTGAGGCTGAAACAGGAAACGCTGTTCTATGTAAAACGAGGTCATGTGATTTTTCCAGCCAATCGCAACCATACACATCCCAGTCATGACGTCGCACACACATCTCACCCTGCTCTATTCTGTAATCTGATTTGCTGGCCGCCAAAATTACAGGAAGCGCCGAAAAAGGCGCGATCTTAATAGATGATGCTCAGATTTTAACCTTAATTATCGCATGATCTGGAAATTTTGATCACCATAAAAACCTTGCCGATTTCAACTTTGTCGATAAAAATCGCTCAACACTAAACATGACCCCAAAACCATTGACAATGCGAAAAATTCTAAAGATGAAGTGAGTAAATGGAATATGGTTTTGTCATGAAACCTTGGTGTCTTTTACAGTCTCCTCACAGCAAAACCAGCAAAATGAACTGTTGGGACCTGAGAATAAAAATTGCAGTAAGAAATGATCATTTTAAAAATAAGTTTTTCAAGAGGACCATTTCTGTTTGGAGAGGAATATGAAGTAGACCAGCAACTAACCGGTGACCTCGGCAATTGGGGCCACAACATCATCAGAGATCCATCCCTGATTCATCTTGATGAAAGTCAAACGATCCACATTATCTGTGGAAAGCCAGATGCGTTTGTCTGTAATGACTCCTCCGGCTGTGCTGAAGGTCAGCTCAGATATGACGCTGGCTGCTGGGCAGGACAACACCTCTATGGCGTGACGAGCCAGCTCGGGCCATTCGTCCATTTTGGATACCCAGAAGTCTATTGGGTCTGGAACACATGCAAAAACATCGGTTGAGAGCAGATAGTCGTGCCCATGATCTTAAGCTGTCTCTGGGTGTTGTATGTGTGCCCTGCATTGCATGCGTTGGTGAGGTGGTAAATAAAGATTGCCAGAGGTCACCCATTAGGCTTCTGCCACCTTGCCTGCTGCTGCTGCTGCTACGCCTACTTGGCACTCGACTGCTGTCACGTCGCTGGCGTTGTTTCACCGTGACATTTGAAGAACGTGAAGCAGACGCAACAGATGTCTCCAGTTGATCAATCAGCAAGGTCTCCATTTCCTGCATTTTACTCTCTATTTGGGTGGGTGGAAGGAAAGTGCTGAGTTTTGTTTTGTACCGGGGATCCAGGAGGGTGGCCACCCAGTAACTGTTGTTCATTTTGATGGCCTTAATGCGTGGATCATGTTGGAGGAAATGGAGCATCCAAGCACTCATGTGAGAGATGGAGCCTTGATTTCCCAAGCCTCTGGGTCGAGGGGCACTAGCAAACTGATCTTCCTCATCTTCCTCCTCTGCCTCAAATTCGCGCCAACCTCTTTTCAAGGCAGGGACGTCGGTAACATCGGTGTCTAGAATACCTCCCCTCCCTCCTCCTCCTCCTCCTCCTCCTCCTCCTCCGCTGCCTCCGGCACAGCTTTAACACAGCCCTGACTTGCCTGAGATGATGCACCCTGAGAGCTGATGCACCACCTTGCACTAGCTCTGGACCCCGAACCACTGCCTAATGAAGACCGATGAAATTGTGAAACTGTCGGGCCTTGTGGATTTGACGGAGAGAAAGGCTCTGTGTCCGCATCTGTGTCCGTCTCCTCCTCCGTCGCTGGCGGGACCTGTTGTTTCAGAGTGTCCAACGATCGTTCCAGAACTAAGATCACCACAATGCTCATGCTGACAAGGGCATCGTCCGCACTGACCATTTTGGTGGCTTCTTCAAAACTGGCAAGGATGGTGCAGAGCTCTTTCACCTGCCTCCACTCTCGGTGGCTCAACACCCCGAGGTCCGCACCGCTGCTTGTCAGGCCATGTGTCACTTCGTACTGCGTAATGGCATTGCGCTGCTCCCACAATCGCTGGAGCATGTGGAGGGTGGAATTCCAGCGTGTTGCCACGTCAACAATGAGACGGTTGACGGGGAGGCCGAGCTGACGCTGCAACGCAGCCAGGCGGGACGAAGCAGGGTGCGAACGGCGGAAGTGCGAACTCAGACCTCGAGCCTTCTTCAGCAGGCAGTCCAGACCCGGGTAGCTCTTTAGAAATTTCTGGACGACCAGGTTCATGACATGTGCCAGGCAAGGGATGTGCTCCAGCCTACCGATCTTAAGGGCGGCCAGCAGATTTCGCCCGTTATCGCATACCACCTTGCCTGGCACAAGGTTCTTGTCACCCAGCCAGCGCTCGGTCTCGTTGCGGAGAGCCGTCCACAGCTCCTGACCTGTGTGGGGACGGTCTCCAAGACAGATTAATTTCAAAACGGCTTGGTTTCTCTGGGCACGTGATGCCACCAGAGGACCTTGGGGGAAAGAGCCCTGCACCATCCCTGCGGTTTTGAAGAGCGTGCGCCGAGCCTGAGAGCCACTGTCACCCCCAGAGACATCCACCCAGCTCACCCAGTGAGCTGTCACAGAGATATAGCGGCCTTGGCCGTGCTTACTAGTCCATGTCTCGGTGGTGAGATGGACTTTTCTAGCCACAGATGCAGACAGGGCGCTTGAAATTTTAGATGACACGTGGCTGGCCAGGGCAGGGACGGCTTTTCTGGCAAAGAAATGCCTGCTCGGCATCTTGTATTGAGGGCAGGCAAGGGCCATGACGTGGCTGAACCCATCTGTGTCCACCAGACGGAAAGGCAACATTTCCAAGGCCAAAAGCCTGGCAATGCCGACATTCAGGCTTTTTGCTTTGGGGTGGTTTGGATTAAAGTGTTTCTTCTGCTCCCAAACCTGGAAGACAGAAGGCTGGCTGCTAGACTGGCCGCTGTACGGCGTGCAGGTCGTCAAACTGGCGGAAGGAGAAGGGGTAGGATGGTGTCTGGTGGTGCTGTGGTACTTTGGGCGAGCGGTGGAGGATGAAGCGTAGGCTGATCCCTGATCATGACTCTGAGAGAGACATGGGCAGCTGAGGAAATGCTTGGTGGTTGGCGGAGGAGGAGGAGGCGGAGACAGAGGGTGTGACAGTGGTTGGAGGCCCGGCGTCGGTCTGGCCTTTTTTGGCCAAGTGTTCCCTTCATTTTAACTCATGCATTCGCTGCATGTGGTGGTGGTTAACCACTTAAGGTTCTTGCCTCTACTTATGCGTTTACGGCAAAGGCGTCATATGACATCGCTGGGTGAATAAGAGGCTTGGTCAAAGAAGGTCCAGGCTTGAGAGGTCCTGGACCTTTTTGACAGCGATAAGCGAGGAGCGGGGTTTGCGCTGACCGTGGCTGGCTCAATCATATCAGCGGACTTCTGTGACCGCCCTCTCCCTTTTGTGGCGGGACCCGTATTGACACTACCCCATCGTCTTCCTCCTCGTCCACTGATGAAGCGCTCGCAAGCAAATTCTGCAGAAAAGACCACGATGGATCCGCAAAGTCGTCATCATCATCCTCATCAACACAGTTGACTTGGTCGTCCTGACTTTCTGCATCCAGAAGCTGCGGACTACAAGCAAGAGGCACTGCAAGGCGTTGCCGACCGCCCGGGATTTTTGCCGATTGACCGGCTTCCTTCTCCTCCTCTGATGGCATCAGTAACTGGGCGTCAGAGCAGACTAAATCATCCTCTTGATCTCTTAACATGCCTTCTTAACCCAACAGCATTTTGTCATCAAAGAGGTCTTCAGAAAATGGATTATCCACAGTGGTGGGTACACGAGTTGACATTTGGGCTGCTTCATGTTGGACGGATGCTGATGATGCTGATGATGACATTTGTGGCCGTGACTGGGAGGACGAGGAGGTAAGACTGCTGGATGCAGGTTGCATTAACCACTGAAGGACAGATTGGCGACGCTGTTCGTTACTGAGATTCACAGGGCCCTGACCCAGCGATGACAGGCCTGACGGTCCTGCAACTGACGATCCGCTGGCATGCGTGTTGTCGCCAGCACTGGAAGGAGCACCTTCTCTCGTACCTCTACCTCCATGTGCTACCACCCTCTTTGCTCGCTTACCACCTGCATTTCGCTCCATGTTCAGAAATATAAAAATTTGAGAAGGTATGGAATAGTTTTGGAAAGTCTCTTATTAAAAGACGGCAAATCACAGCTATTCTCAAATCCCTCTAATCAAAACAAAATTGCTGGATTCAAATTTAACTGCAAGGTGTCTCTATCAACAAATCTGGACTGGGCAAAAGTGCAAAAAACACGTATCTGTTATGTTTTCGTATAATACACGGTATTTTTTGCACCTTTCAATTCCCCTGTGGTGACTATAAAATTGCTGTTTTCAGATTTATGTGCAAGCTGCGTCAATGAACAAAGCTGTAGTGCGCCAAAGTCAAAAAACACTTATCTGTTATGTTTTCGTATAATACACGGTATTTTTTGCACCTTTCAATTCACCTGTGGTGACTATAAAATTGCTGTTTTAAGATTAACGTGCAAGCTGCGTCAATGAACAAAGCTGTAGTGCGCCAAAGTAAAAAAACACGTATCTGAAATGTATTCGGATAATAAAATGTATTTTTTGCACCTTTCAATTCACCTGTGGTGACTATAAAATTGCTGTTTTAAGATTTACATGCAAGCTGCGTCAATGAACAAAGCTGTAGTGCGCCAAAGTAAAAAAACACGTATCTGAAATGTATTCGGATAATAAAATGTATTTTTTGCACCTTTCAATTCACCTGTGGTGACTATAAAATTGCTGTTTTCAAATTTTAATGTGCAAGGTGGATTTATGAATTTCAAAGGTGGAATGGGTATAAAATTGAAAAATTGAAACACCTATCTGAAATGTATACTGATAATAAAAGTGGAGTTTTGCACCTAACACAGAGACCTGCAGTTACTAGAAATGATGTGTATCCTAATATAAGTTCAGGCTGCCCAATATCCAGGAAATATTTCAATAGCAAACTGTTAATAATAAAGATATTGCAGTGCAATGTCTACACTAAGTCTTGGTGAACTTTATCCAGTGTTCTTTATAGAGCTTGTCTGTGTTCGCCCGTGCCCCCCCCCCCCCCCCGCTCCTCCCGTGACATTACAGTGGTAGATGCTCCTTTAAAATTTTCTACCTAACTACATAAAATCTTCCAATCTCTAATCTAACTAAATTGTAAGGATCACAGCTAATAGTAGAGGTTTCTCTGTGCAGAAATAGAATAATTTCGCTGAGCTGTTTGGCCACAGGCAGAGCGCACGTCCTACTCCTATGAGACGCTGAGAGACACTGAGGCTGAACAGGAAACGCTGTTCTATGTAAAACAAGGTCATGTGATTTTTCCAGCCAATCGCAACCATACACATCCCAGTCATGACGTCGCACACACATCTCACCCTGCTCTATTCTGTAATCTGATTTGCTGGCCGCCAAAATGACAGGAAGCGCCGAAAATGGCGCGATCTTAATAGATGATGCACAGATTTTAGCCTTAATTATCGCATGATCTAAAAATTTCGATCACCATAAAAACCTTGCCGATTTCAACTTTGTCGATAATAATCGCTCAACACTACTTATCTGTGTTCTGTTTTTGATTTCTTTGCATACTTTTGGTCAATAAGCAGGATACTTACCTGTTACTATTTTCAACCCTCATTTATCCCTTGATAAGATCCTCACTCCATTCTGGGGGGATTGAAAAATGTTGGCTTAAGGACTCTAGGGTGTATTAGGGCTAGTTCTGTAGGGTGAGGTTCCAGACAGGAGTGCCCTTATCGGGGCGATTGTCCTGTATGTGTAGGTCAGGGTTAGTCTAGACCATAAGAGATTTCCATGGTGAGTTTTCTCCACCCATTTAGTTAAGTTTCTTTTTTTGTGTCTTTTGTTTAGTTGTTGTTTAATGGCTAAGAGTTTAAAAGGTATTTATTAACCACTTAACGCTGAGGCCTTTTTTTCATGTTCGTTTTTCCCTCTCCACCTTCCCAGAGCGATAACTTTTTTATTTTTCATCTACATACACATATGAAAGCTTTTATTTTGCAGGAGAAGTGTCACGGATGCCCCTGCCACCCCCATCCTGGGTCACAGGCACATCCGTGCCCCGCTGCCGAGCGGCACCACGACCCACATGAGGGGTCGCGTGCGCGCTCATTCCCCTGCATGTCCCTGTAAACTTACCCGGCCACGCTCCTGCTGTAGTCTCTGTCCCACGGCGCGCGTGGCGCCACTCCCTTGGATGCGTGCGCGTCGGCAGTGTTAAATTTAAAGGGCCAGCGTACCGGTAATTCGTTATTGCCGGTCGCTGCCCCTATTTAGCCTGCCTCTTCCTGGTTACCCTGCCAGATCTTTAGTGCCTTACCGCCTACTGAGAAATCGTTCTTTGAGTATCGTCCTGATTACCGTGTACCGTACCTTCTTGCCTCCGACCCTCGACCACGAACCTTTGCTGCGTGTCCTGACCTTATTGCCTGTCCCCGACTACGAGCCTGCTTGACGATTCTGTACCACGCTATACCTCGGCTGCCACTGCAAGCAAGTCACGTCAGGGGTAGCGACCTGGTAGACTCCCACCGCAGCAAGTCCATCCCGCTTTGCGGCGGGCTCTGGTGAAAACCGGGACCTACTTAGATTCCGCTCCCTGGCGTGGCTAACACCATCGCTTGCGGTGGTCCAGTGAATACACTACCGCGAACCGTGACAACAAGATGTACTTTCTAATGGTGTCATTCATTGTACCATAGAAACTGCAAAAAAAGTGGGGCAAAATGTGAAAAAAAAATGTACACCCGCCATGTTTGCAGGTGTTTTGTTTTTAGGGCGTTCAATCTTTGGTAAAAATGTGCTACCTGTATTCTACAAGCTTATATGGTTTTCATTATGTTTTGGTACTGTAAAAAAATTCCAAACATTTTCTATTTTTGAAATTTGCGGCATCATTTTCTGCGACCTATAAAATTTCTGTGCCAACACGTACGGACTTGAGTGAGGGGCATTTTTTGTGGGATGAAGTGAACTTTTTATTGCAACTAGTTTGGAATACACGTGTTTTTTTTATTACATTTGTTCCAATTTTTAGGGGACATGAAATTACCAAAAAAAGCAATTTTGGCGTTTGGAATTGTTCTACGATGTTCAGTGTGCAGGATTATGTTATATTTTAATAGATCAGAATGTTTTGGATGCAGCAATTCCAAATATGTGTAACTTTTTATTTTATTTTTTTATTTGTAAAATGGCAAAAGGGGGGTGATTTAAACTTTTTTTTTACATTTTTTTACACTTTAAAACTTTTTTTTACTGTGACTTTGAGTCCTCCTAGGGTACAATCGTTTATACAGCCTAATGCATTGCCATGTTAACCGATCCGGAGCCCGCGATTTTGCGGTTTAGACGTCATGGTCGCGCTGCAATCCCACTACAAAGCACCATATCAGCACTATTACATACTCATATGTCATATGTTGGTAAAGGATTAAAATAAACTGATCTTAGGACACTCCCTTTTTCTTACAATATACACTTTACAAGTCTCATTATAATATGTACTGTGGCATTACTGTAGACTTCTATCTTGTGAATTTGATGATATAATAACTTTATGTAATCATGTTTAAAGCTAAAATTACAGCCTAGATCCATTGCAATTTATGGTTGCAATATCTATGATGTTTTGCCTCTTGCCTATGTAACAAATTTTGCACATTTCTGTCAATACATTATAATTAGAGATGGATGAATCGATTCTAACAAAGTGGAATTCGTTTAGAATTTCAGGAAAACTTCGGTTCTGTACAAAGCCAAAGTTTATGGTACTTCGTGGGAACTTAGCATCTTTTTTTTTTAAATGGCCGTGAGCATATGGTGTGACATGGGACAGAGAACTCTGGGAGGAAGAATGACATGTGCAGACATGAAGCCAATCAGCGACCAGCGGGCTTCTGTGATGTCACTATAAGCCGTATAAATACGGACACCATCTTAAATCCTCACACTTCTCACTGTGTGTCCTGTATAAGAAGCAGGCTGCTGCTGCTTCACTCTATTGCACTCCTTAGCAAAGAAACTAATTTTTTCAGCTACTGGAGTGAAATAACTTCAGAAGTGTGTGTCGTATCCATACTTGTTACTCAACCAGCGCTATTATCTATCTGCTACTGTACTATATTACACTCTTTAGCAAAGAAACTAGTTTTTTCAGCTACTGGAGTGAAAGACCTTCAGAAGTGTGTGTCATATTCACACTTGTTACTCAACCAGCGTTATTATTTTGTTTTAGTTTGTGGGGTATTCTCCCTAAAGTACAGGGTGGGTGTACTTCTGCCCCATACACGCCTAAATTACATCTGGTTGTTTTGTATGGTATTTCATACCCAAGGCTTAATTTAACCTCTTCATTGTGGGGTAAGTTAGACTAAAATACAGGGTTTCTGGTTTTTTTGGACCCATTTACCCCTTAATTACATCTGGTTGTTCTGTACGGTATTTCATACCCAAGGCTTAATTTAACCTCTTGATTGTGGGGTAAGTTAGACTAAAATACAGGGTTTCTGTTTTTTTTGGACCCATTTACCCCTTAATTACATCTGGTTGTTCTGTACGGTATTTCATACCCAAGGCTTAATTTAAAGGGGTTGTCTCGCTACAATGATTAGGTTTTAATTAAAAGATCTTTAAAAAACAAGCAGCTTTGCAATATATGTTCATTACAAATGTCCTACTGATTTTGAGTTAGCCTGTTATAGTAGTACATCAGCTTCTCAAATCTCTATAGCAGCAGACCTGTTGATCCTTATCTCACTGGCTGTCAGGTCTGTATGACTCATCAGCCTCTGAATACAGGTCATAGCAGAGAGCCCCTCCCACACAGAATGCTTCTGGAGGGAGGGGGAAGGCTCTGGCTTATATTTCTGTGCTGCCTGGGTTAACCCTGTGTGTGCCTGCTTCCTCCTGTTCTCTACACAGATTGAAGAGAGCAGAGGTGAGGCTGACAGCAGTGACCCTGTGTGTTACTATAATCATGATGTGTCTGTGGAACTGTGAGTATAAAGATCAGGGGGCATGTGAATGCTTCATGCTCTGCTGTACTAGTGACACATCCTGAGTATAGTAACACTTCACAGCTGCCCTGTGTCTGTTCTGACAGGGTCTGTTTGTTGCTGGAGATGTGCAGATTTGTATGCTGAGCAGGGGGTATAGGAACACTTACATCCCTCCTGCTCTGCTATTAACATACACAGCTTCAAAGACCTCTGGCTCCACACTCATAGATCAGCCCTCTCCTGTCTCCATGGAGCTAACAATACAGCTGATCCAGGAGCCTGGAACAGACCTAGGCAGGCACACACAGGGTTAACTCTGGCAGCAAACCCCCCTCCCCCTCCCCCTGCTGTTATGGAGTTATGGAGGAGAGCTGTCTGTGTGCTGAGGGGAGGGGGGAAGAGGGAGGGGGGAAGAGGGAGGAGAAGAGGCAGACAAGAAGCACGCCCCTGAATTAAAAAATCCTATGCTGCCAGACGCACTGAGGTAGGCTGAAAGCTTGTAATGAGACAACTCCTTTAACCTCTTGATTGTGGGGTAATTTGGACTAAAATACAGGGTGTCTCTATTTTTTGGTCCCATATACGCCTTAATCACATCTGCTTGTTCTGTACAGTATTTCATACCAATGGCTCAATTTAACCTCTTCATTGTGGGGTAATTTGGACTAAAATACAGGGTGTCTCTATTTTTTGGTCACATTTACGCCTAAATCACATCTGGTTGTTCTGTACGGTATATCATACCCAAGGCTTAATTTAACATCTTGATTGTGGGGTAATTTGGACTAAAATACATGATGTCTCTATTTTTTGGTCCAATATACGCCTAAATCACATCTGGTTGTTCTGTACGGTATTTCATACCCAAGGCTTAAAGGGGTTGTCTCACTACTTTAATTCATTTTACCTCAGTCCTGTTTTCTTGGTTTCATTTTGAATTCAGGGGCGTGTTTACTTGCTTCTACTAGGCTGCAGCAGAAGCCAGGTCTGTCGCTATAGCAAGCAGTGCTGGCAGCCTATCATGAGAGAGTAAACAGGTCTGTAACTATAACGACCTGAGATGCTGATGCAGCCCATGCAAGAGGGGATATCTCAGAATAGGTAGGACACTGTTAATGGACATATATTGCAAAGTGACTTGTTTTTCAAGATATTTAACATAAAAGCAATCCTTGTAGTGAGACAACCCCTTTAATTTAATTTTTTTATCAAAAAGTATGTCAGACAGAGAGGTGGCAGGCCCTTCACATGTGAGTGGCAGTGGCACAAAGGTTCCTGGACCAGGAACAGGTCACAGCACAGTAAGGGGATGTCGCAGCAGGGGTGACTCGGTGAGGCCAGAACTGCCGCTGTTATCTAGCGGCCGTGTGTTGACCAGCAACCCTAGGTTCTTGATTGGTTGACTAGGTCATCCACTTCCTCCCAGATGGCAGTATGAGGTCGGGAGCCACACGGCCACGGGGTAGAAAACCTGCTTCGCAGATCCAAGAAAGTAGCAGTACAGGGGCTCACCGAAGCAGCGGCAGTAGTAGTCATTCATTGTGGAGCGTTGGCGGTATAATCACCTACTCGGCAGTGCGGCAGTTTTTTCTGAAGATACCGGAAGAGCCGAACATGTGTATATGGAGAATCTGTGGGCAGAAAGTGAAGCGTGGCCAGGGAGCTAACGTTGGCACCACGGCCCTGCGTCAACACATGCAGCATCACCATCCAGTGGCCTGGGAGAAACGTGTCTCAGATGTGGTGGTCCATCCTGCCAACGCAGCAACAGCAGCAACACCTAGTGGCACACATGCCATTTCAGCCAGTCAAGGCTCCACCACCTATGCCGAAGGGAGCTGTTTGTCTTTACCATCATCTCCAGATGCTCCTGGCCACTCATGGCGTCAGCAGTTGCTCACTGAGGCGATTGCCAAGAGACAGCAGTATGCATCCATCCATCCTAAGGTGCAGAAGCTGACCGTGCTACTGTCCAAGTTGTTGGTACTGCATTCCCAAGTGGTGGCCTTGCACAAATACGTAGAACAGAAGATGGGCCAGTCCTTGAGCTTTTCGATGTCTTCCAAGGTGCACAGCAGCGCGGACGGGTGGAGCTGTAAGGGACAGTACATGTCTTTTACAGCCCACTGGTTGAAGCTGCTCCTGCCCAGCCACACCAGCAACTTGGAAAGGAGACGCCGCTTTCTCCTCCACGTTGTCAAACTGCTGTTCCTGTGCCAATGTGTGCCTCCTCCTCCACCGCCACCTCAGCCTCCACAAGTCTAAGTGCTGCTCTATCATACCACATGTGCAGGGCACAGCGGTGTCACGCAGTTCCCCCTGGTTTGCCTAGGCGAACGAAGTCACACAGGGGAGGAACTGCTCCGCGTCATGCAACAAGAAATAAATGTGTGAATTTCTCTGCGACAACTGCAAATCGGAACCATGGTGAAAGACAATGGAAGGAACATAGTGTCCGCGCTGAAGGGATGACCCATGTGCCCTGCATGGCGCATGTGTTCAATCTGGTTGTCAAAAGGTTCCTGAAGTCTTGCACCTATCTGCAAGACATTCTAAAAATGGCCAGGAAACTTTGCATGCACTTTGTCCATTCCTACAAAGCCAAGCACACCCTCCTTTAGCTGCAGCGGCAGAACGGCCTCCCCCCAACTTAGGCTGATATGCGATGTTTCCACCCGTTGGAATTTCAGCCTCCATATGTTAGACTGATTGTATGAAGAGAGAAAGGCCATTAACAATTTTTTGATGATCCAAGCGGACAGGAGTACTCCCCTGTGTAATTTTGATGTCAGCCAGTGGCAGCTCATGCGTGACACCTGCCATTTGCTCCGGCCCTTTGAGTAGGCCACGTTATTTGTCAGTCGCCAGGACTACGGGATGAATAACGTCATTCCACTGCTACATATCCTGGAACAGATGCTGCAAAATCTGTCTGGTCAGGGGACTGGAGACAAGGCAACTACATCTCATGGCCACATGAGTCCGGTAGGGGCTGAACTGGAGGAAGAGGAGGAGGAGGACATTGGAGGACAAGCAGTTTCTGGCAAAATGAGTGGTTTTTCTTCTCAGGTGACAGGAGAGGAGGAGCAGGAGCTGCCGGAGGAGGTAGAGGGAGATGAGGGAGATGAGGAAGATGAGGCAGATGACCCAGACACACCTTGGCAGCTTACAGTGGAGATGGAGACAGGGAGTCCTTCAGAGTCACTTGCGCAGATGGTCCGCAGCAAGCTGATTTGCCTGGCTAGTGACAGCCAAATAGTCACCATCTGGCAGAGGATGACTTCTGGCTCACCACCCTCTTGGACCCTCGCTACCAGTTGAAAATGGGAGCCTTTTTTCCACCTGCCAAAAGGGAGGAGAAACTCACGTACTATAGAGAAATCCTAAATAGTCAATTGGCCGCTGCCTATGTGCGCCATCATCCATCCTCTGGCAGATCTGACCGGGGGTACCTCATCACTCACGTATCACTGCCACGGCTGCTGTGGGGAGGTGGGGGGGGGTAGGAGCAGTAGCAGCGCCATCAACAGCAGACTAAGTCTGGAGTTGTTGATGAGCAGCTTCCTTTACCCGTCTAGTGAGGAGAGTACTCAGCAGCAGCAGGACCTGGAGCAGACTGTGAACCAGCAGGTGGTGGGTACTTGGACAGTACTTTGCCACCCCAGGTAGAAGATCCGCTGGACTACTGGGCAGCCAAACTTGCCAAGTTTGCAGTGAATAGCTGTCCTGTCCCGCAAGTAGTGTGGAATCAGAGCAGGTGTTCAGTGCGGCGGGGGCCATAGTTACCCTAAGGAGAACTCGCTTGTCCACCCGAAATGTGGAGAGACTCACCTTTGTCAAGATGAATCAGGCATGGATCGGCCAGGATTTCCACACACCAATGCCTTATGCATCAGATTAGATCAGCCATAACGCCTCACCAAAACGTTGAGTATGGATTCAAAGTACCTGCCTCAGCTACTATTCTGATGCTGCCACCCACCTGATGCCACACATCTGCTGCCAGATGCTCCATCTGCCACCCACCATCTTTACCAGGGACTGGTATTGCCACCCACCTCCACACTGTGTCATTGTGCCAATCTGTGGCCTACTCATGCTGCTGCCACCTCCACGCTATGTCATTGTGCCACTCTGTGGCCTACTGATGTTGCTGCCACCTTCTCAACCTGTCATTGTGCCACTCTGTGGTCTACTGATGTTGCTGCCACCTTCTCAACCTGTCATTGTGCCACTTTGTGGCCTAGTGATGTTGCTGCCACCTCCATACTGTGTGATTGTGCCACTCTGTGGCCTACTCATCCTGCTGCCAAATGACCACTGTCTCACTCGAACACCCTGTGGTTTCCTAATGCTGTTTCCACCCTCCACCACTCTATGACGTTGCCATTATGTTTGGTTTTCCCCTTCTTTTAATCTGTCAGAAGGAATGAAAAGGACAAACAAAACCGATTGTGTATTCTGAGAAGCTGTAAGGCCAGTATGACATGGTCCTGTGCTTGCATCAGGATTGTCTAATGATTAGGTAGCCAAAAGCAGGAGTGAATACAAAACACAGAAGACATACAAATATTTAATTTACTTGTCATCTCTGTTTTGGATCAACTCCTGTTTCTTTTTGGCTTTAGTATACTGATGGATTATTGACCGACTGATAGCGGAGAAGCCGTAAGGCCAGTATGACAAGGTAATTTGTTTACATCATTATTGTCTAATGATTAGGTAGCCAAAAGCAGGAGTGAATACAGAACACAGAAGACATGCAAATATCCCATGTACTGGTCTTCACTGTTTTGGATCAACTCCTGTTAGTTTTTGGCTTTAGCAATGCTGATGGATTATTGACCGATTGAAAGCGGACACTGACGGATGAAAGGAAGGGCAACATGATCAGTGACGTCAACACAAAATTACTGCCGACACCCTCTCCACTCTTTCAGGGGGGTCTACATGTATCAGCGTTTAACAGAGCAGGTTCTGTCATAATCTGTGGAATCATCTGATGTCGGTTTAAAGGGAGTGATCTCTTTCTCTCTCTGATCTTGGCCCTCAGCTCGGTTCTTTCCAGCTGGCGCTGACATTACCTTGCCAGGCTGCGTTCCCACTTCAGTTATTTGGTCAATTTTGCCCCTGTAACTGCCCAGAGAAGTTAAGTGTGAAGCGATTCTAGTACCAGTGCTAGTCATCTGCCTGTCATACTAAAACACAGCATTGTATGAAGACCAAACCATGCTCCCTATGCATATTTGAGCATAACATAATTTTCTACAACACCCTTCAGGCTCTCTGCAGCCAGGAAATAGCTGTTTTTTAACGCGATTCACTGCAAATAAATTCGGGTTGAAAAGAATTTTTCCCGAAAAAATTCAGCGAACTCGGCAAATCGAATTTTTTAGAAATTCGCCCATCTCTAATAATCATAGCAAACATCTATTCTCAGACCTGAAGAGAATTCATGCAAATGCAATCAAAACATTGTGCTGTGCTGTGAGGCAGAGGTTCTAACCAATAAGCCACCATGATGATGAGCTAATTTAAGCTTCCTATGATTAGTATATTTTTAGTTGCATTTCTATTTATTTATACATGTGTTTTTTTCAGGCTTTTTTATACTAAATGCTGTGAAACCAAAATGTCTGAAAAATTTTACCTACAGCATGCTGCATTGTAACAAATATGGCCTTGACACATAAAAGCATGTATGTACATTTTATAACTCCTTATTGATCTATGACAAACAAAAAAATGGCAAAAAAATGCTAGGAAAAAACATTGCAAGAGACAGAAATTTTCCTGAAAATGCCATTTGTGACACCACCTTCACAGATCTGTTCAACATGGGCCCATATTACTGTATGGTTATGTACATGATCCCTTATATATTAAATGGGTGTTCTCAGCATGTTGTTTTACAGAGCTTGCTCTTCATAACCAGCTTCAGGCTCCCACCTCCTGGTTAGCCTGTGGGTGGTTCTACAGCAGTGATTGGCATATCAGCTCTGCTATTCCTAGCAGAGATCTGTCTCTCTGTCCTTATTTCCTACTATACAAGCTAGTTAAGGTGTCGATATTGTTGTAGATACTGATTTGATATTGCTGTAGATTCTGCTACCAAATGGCTTTTTTTCTTCAACTAAGTATTCTTTAAATAATGCACATTTTTCTCTGTTGTATTTTTCCCTATTTCCATTTTAATATACCGTTAATACACCAATTTTAGGAGACCTAAACTGGTCTTTAAAATGTTTTTTTTTTCCTGCAATTCTGTGAAAAACCACAATGACTTTTCTTGCTCAACTTCCAGCAAATATGTATTCTTTTTATAATGAAAACTTGTTCTATATTTTTATGATTTAATTCTTTGTCAGAGCTGTGACTTTTAACAGGCCATCCATCTGTGTGATGCATTTGTGTGTCGATCACATGACTAGGATTGATTTGTATGTTCTAGAAGGAAACCAGAAAAATTCTTTTGATTGACAAGCAGAGATCTTGATAAATGTGCTAAAAACCTGGAAAACTCTTTAAAGAAAGTCAAAGTGTGGCAAGTTTTTTTGTAAATAGATCCTAATGAGTTCTGATATATCCCACTTATTATGTGGACTGTCTGGTTTCTCTTGGTCTTCAGTGTCATAATGCAAAACCATGACAGAACAGAAGGAAGAGCAGACGAGGATAGATCCTAGCACATTGTAATATCATCAGAAATTGCTGCTTTTTCACAAATTACATCAAAACTATTTGAAATAACCTTGACATTTTGTTATAATGATGATAATATTTGCCACCTAATGATTCATGTATTGTCCTTAAATATTTACACTTCTTTTATAACAACCAATAAGTCTGGGTTCTCTGTGTGGAATGCTGTCATTAGCGGCCTTTTAGGTTCATTAAAGTGTCAGCAGACTATAGCAAGGAGAAATGTGAAAAAAATGTTTATAATGGAACACACTGTTTTGAATTCTCTGCAGGTGTCTGCATTCTCCACATGGGAAAAGGAGCTGCATAAAATTGTGTTTGATCCCCGATATCTCTTACTTAACTCAGAAGAACGAAAACAGGTACGTTTTGTGTTCTACATAAATGGCAGCTGTGACATTTCACAAAAGAGTGTTACTTTTCTTAAAATATCTGCCGCTGTTTACAACATGATTTACATAGTATATTTTATTCATACTGGGCATGTGACACATATTTTGAATTGCCTTGGTTATCTTGGGTATGTCTCGTAATCAAAGATATACAGTATGTCACAGTATATACAGTATGTACCCCACACATTTTTGTCCATATTCTATTACATCTTTTCATAGGACAACACTGAAGATTTGACACTTTGATACAATGTAAAGTAGTCAGTGTATGGCTTGTATAACAGTGTAAATTTGATGTGCTCTCAAAATAACTCAACACACAGCCATCAAGGTCTAAAACGCTGGCAACACAAGTAAGTACACCGCTAAGAGAAAATGGAAAATTCGCCAATTTCCCTCCACAGTATCATGAGACTCATTCGTGTTACAAGATCTCAGGTGTGAATGAGGGACAAATTTATTGTTATCGCTCTCACACTCTCTCATACTGGTCACTGAAAATTCACCATGGCACCTCATGGCAAAAAATGGTCTGAGGATCTGAAAAAAAAAAAAATTGTTACACCACCTAAAGATGACCTATGCTATAAGAAGATTGCTAACACCCTGAACATGAGCTGCAGCTCAGTGACCAAGACCATATGGGGTTTAACAAGACAGATTCCACTCAGAACATTCCTCACCATGGTAGACCAAAGAATTTGAGTGCACATGCTCAGCGTCATATCCAGAGATTATCTTTTCAAAATAGACATATGAATGCTGCCAGCAATGCTGTAGAGGTTAAAGAGGTTGGGGCTCAGCCTGTCAGTGCTCAGGCCATATGCTGCACACTGCATCAAAGTGGTCTACATGACTGTGGTCCCAGAAGAAAGCCTCTTCTAAAGATAATGCACAAGAAAGCCTGCAAACAGTTTGCTGAAGACAAGCACTAAGGACATCAATTACTGGAACCATGTCCTGTGGTCTGATGAGACCCAGGGAAACTTATTTGGTTCAGATGGTGTCAAGTGTGTGTGATGGCAACCAGCTGAGGAGTGTAAAGACAACTGTGTCTTGGTTTGAGGCTGCATGAGTGCTGTGGGGAGCTACAGTTATTTGAGGGACCCATGATTGCCAACAGGTAATTTGACATACTGAAGCAGAGTATGATCCCCTTTTTTAGAAACTGGGCTCCAGGATAGTATTCTAACATGATAACAACCCCAAAACAACTCCAAGCCCACCAATGTATTGCCAAAGAAAATGAGGGTAAAGGTGTTAGACTGGGCAATCATGTCTCCAGACCTAAACCCTATTGAGTATCTGTGGGGCATTCTAAAATGGAAGATGGAGGAGCGCAAGGCCTCTAGCATCCACTAGCTCCATGATGTCATCATGGAAGAGTGGAAGTGAATTCCAGTGGCTGCAACCTGTGAAGCTCTAGTGAACTCTATGCAAAAGAGAGTTAAGACAATGCTGGAAACCAATGGTGACCACGCAAAATATTGTCACTTTGGGCATAAGTTGTCCATTTTCAATTAGGGAGGTACTTATGTTTGTTGCCAGCAGTTTAGACATTCACATTTACACTGACTACTTTACATTGTATAAAAGTGTCATATCAGTATTGTCCCATGAAAAGACATAATACAATATTTACAAAACTGTGAGGGGTATACTCTTTTGTGAGATACTGTACATCTGCAGAGGGCTTGTGTACAACTGGCAGTCACTATGTAGTGGTCGCATATGGTCATGGTCTTACAATATTATTTGATCCTTATGCAGTTGTTTTATTGGTATTGATGGTCTTGGTATAGTGGGCTTTTCTAGTAACAGTGTGATGGTAATAATTATGGTGAGATATTTTCTCCACGTTTAGGTCTATTATTCGATAACTGACTGTATTTATTTAGAGGTATAAGACTACCATACATAGATAAATGCTTTGTGTAATACTGTACCACCACATATCATGGAATGAGACACATTTTAAGCGCTTCCTGACAAAGCAATGTTTTGCAATGTATTTTTGTTTCTCATTCATGCATTACAAGTGCTATAACCTTTTTCTTTTGTTTTTTTTATTTATGGATCAAGTTTTAGTTTATTTAATAGTACCATTAATGTACCATATAATTGATAAGATAACAAAAAAAATTGTAGTAGAATTGGGATAAGAAACACAACAGCACCATTTTTTTAAATGACATTATATCAATTTTATTGTGTTGAACAGTATGAGAGTGCAACATTCAATCATTTGATCACTTTGATGGGATTTTTAAAAACATGTTGTTACTTGTGAAGACACTGCCTGATTTTGTTTAGATTCCCTCTTAGATTTTCCATTTAATGATTCAAGAGCAGGTGATAAGAAGCTGGTGCTAATGTGCTTATTAATTTGGTCCACACAATAGGAGGAATCACACCACCACCCATGAACAAGATGATAACATTGACCTACTGAGCCTGTGTGACCACCAACACTGTGGACGTTCTGAGAAGAAATCAAATAAATACTAGAGGGAGCCATAAATAGTATGCAAAAACAAAATTCACATAACTAGATTTTTACCCAAAATACCATAAATTAGAAATAAAAGCAGCAGCCATTCTTCTTTTTTTTGTAACAATGGACATTTTCCCAAAAGTTATGACCAAAAAGTAGATCCATATTAGTTGTTACTGGTGTTGTGCTTCAGATTCGGGTCAAAGTCAAATAAGAACCAAATCTGCGCACTTCGGCTTAAGTCGACCCAAACTGATTCTTGTCAAAAATCGTCAAAATTTCAACCATAACCACAACCCTAACCCTAAGTGAATGATTTTTAGCTGGTGTGAAGGGCTTAACTTATCGGTCTTAATCATTTCTTGTTCAATGGCACTCTTGCTTTGATGTCACATCCTGCCCTATGTCACATCGAATGTCACTTCCAGTTCAATGTCACCTTAGGGCACCCTCATGTGAGTTGAATCAGAAGTGATATTGGAATTCTTGTCAAAGTACCAGTAGGTTAAACCCTGCAGAATAGTTAAAAACCCAAACGCTAGCCCCAACTTAGAGTAAGAGTTACAGTTATGATTTGATCTAGATTTAGGGTTAGAGTCAGAGTGAAAAATGTGAGTTTGAGACTTCCCAAACCCAAATTTTTACACATGTTCAGTCAAACCACTGGTGAGCCAAGAAGGGACAGATTTAATTAAAACTAGATTTTACTTTTGGATAAAATAAAAATAATGGACCCAAAATGTATGAAATGGTTTTGGTCTAAAACTCACTTTTTTCCCCATTGAAACTTATGGGGAAAAAAGTGAGTTTAGAAAAAAAACCTTTTTATACATGTGGCCCAATTTTGATTACCCTCACACGGAAAAATGTTATGGATAGTGTTGAGGCGTTTTTAATTTGGCTATCAAATTCAAATCGTTAGTGGGCCCCAAAAATTGATAAGGTTTCGATAGCAAATTATTTGGATCTTTCTTGATGACCTTAAAGTCTAAAAGGGTAGAACAAAAAATTAATTTTTACACCCAAACAGGGCTGGAGTGCTGGGAAATTAACAGCCACAACGGGCCCCAAAATGGTTACCTGCTACATTTTAAAGGCAAAACACTTTGGCTATAAAGCCAAAAACCCAAAAAGTAAACCCCAAATTCCTATCCCTGTCTTATCCCAAACGGGCATGCCCCTTAAAACCTGTACCCCCCCAAAATTTAAAAAAGTCCCAAAGGAAGGAAGAATAAAAAATTTAAACCCTTTTTTTCATTAAAACTGGACTTTGAATTTTCCCTGTCCGGGAAACGCAGCTTTGAGCCCCAAACCGGAATGCCCCCCAACTTTTAAAAAGTCCCGGAAAAAAAAGGGTTTTTTTCAACCACCTTTTTAGTTAAAACTGGACTTTGACTTTCCTGCCCTAGGCACACATGACCCCAAACCGGGAAGGGACCCCCAATTTTAAAAAAGTGCCGGAAAAAAAGGGTTTCTTTCCCCCAACCATTTTAGTTTCACTGGGACTTTGGACTATACCTGTCCGGGGCCCCCAGAAATGACCCCCAAAAAAACCCCTGAAAACCCCCCAGTTTTAAAAAAAGTCCCAAAAAAGGAGTCTTTAAACCACCTTTTTTTTTCCCACTGGACTTTGGGACTAAAACCTGTCCGGGCCCAAACCCCAGGGCCCCCAAAAACTGCATGCCCCCCACTTTTTAAAAAATTTGCCAAAAAAAGGAGTCTTTCAACCCCCAATTTTAGTTTAACGGGGGAAAATTGATTTATCCCTGTCCGGGGCCACAGCTTGACCCCCAAAACCCTGCATGACCCCCACTTTTAAAAAGTCCCGGAAAAAAAGGAGTCTTTTAACCACCATTTTAGTTTCACGGGGACATTGACTATCCCCTGCCCGGGGCCCAAAAGGGAATGAGCCCCAAAACCCTGAAATGACCCCCCTTTTTAAAAAAAGTCCCGGAAATAGGAGCCCTTTAAACCCCAACCATTTTAGTTTCACTGGCATTGCTTACCTTCCGGGGGCCACGTTAAACCCGGGGGCCGGAGAAAAAGTGGGGGGGGAGGTGAGAGCCCAGGTTGGCGTGGTCATCTATTAAAAGAAAGGTTTAAAAATGCCCTGATGAGGGCAACGAAAACGGGTCTGCTGAAGCAAAAGTGCGGAAGGGAAGTGGAAAAAACCCCAGCCTTCCCTGTACAAAGTCAATACGGGGAAAGCGCTTGCCCCCCCGTATGGTGGGACCAATTGGCTTCATTTGGAAATACTGGGGGTTTAAAGCTCTGTTACACCCAGGGGCCCCTTTTAAATTTTGGCATTTTTTTCTCATTTTTACTCAAGTGCTGGGGGAAAAGGGGTCTCTGTATTTTGTTCTTTTTTTTCCCCGTGCCCCAAAATCCATGTCCTTAAAAAAAATACATTGGTCAATTTTTCCCTGTCCCCCCCCTTGGGTCCCAAATTCAGGGGAAATTTTTTTTAACAGCTTTTCTTGTAAAATGCAAGTTTTTTAGATTTAATTCTAGAAAAAAACATTTTTAAAATTTGGAGGGGAACCCAAACCATGTCTTTGTTTCTTTTTTTAATTGTATTAAAGGGGTTGTCTCAAAAAGGGGTTGATATTATTTTAAAAGATCTTCCCAAAAAACAAGTCTTTTTTGCTTTTATGTGTCCTTTAACAGTGCCCCTCCCTTTTCCCTTTTTTCCCTGCCCCAACACCATCACCCTTGGCCCCCTCTTGCCCATTGTGAAAGAAAAAAAGGGTTTTTAGAAAAAACATTTTTTAGAAAGGACCTGTGGGAATTGTTTGCATGTCACAGCAAAAATGCCTCCAAAAAATTTCCCAAAGCATGGCCCCTTAAACCCAAATTTTGGAAAAATTTTGTGGAAAAACAAATGTCTGTTATAAAAAACATTTTTTAGAAAAGGACCTGTGGTTTTGCTGCATTTCAAACCCAGCATGACCAAAAAATTAAAAAAAATGATTCCCCGGGCCACTTTTAAAAAATTTGGGTGAAGGAAAAATTGGCCATTTTGAAGCCACATTTCTTTTCCCAAAAGGGGCCCCCTAAATTATTGCCTTATTCACGCAATACCCCCCCAAAAAAAATTAAAATATGACTTCTCACCCAATTTTAAAAATTGTGTGGGAAAAAAACCAAACCTTTAAACCCCCCACATTTCAGTTAAAAAGGGAAATGATTATAGCTTTATCTCACAGCAACAGGGCCCCCAAAAAAAAATTATAAATATGACTTCTGAGCCACTTTTAAAAAAATTGTAAAGGAAAAAAATTGCCATTTTTAGAAGCCACTTTTCTTTTCCCAAAGGACCTGATTATTGCTGTATCTCAAGCAACATGCCCCCAAAAAAAATTATAAATTTGACTTTCACCCAAACTGTTAAAAATTGTGAGGAAAACAGGGCCCAAAAAAAACCTTTGGGGCCAATTTGTGAAAAATTTTTAAAGATGAATTTTGAGTAAATGGAAATGGTTTTTCATGAAATTAGGGTCTTTTTGTCCCCTTTCAAGAAAAACCCGAAAAAAATTAAAACTTTTGGGAATTGAGAAAAAAAAATTTTGCAGTAAGAAATGATCTTTTTAAAAAAAAGGTTTTTAAAGGGAGGAAAATTTCTGTTTGGAGAAAAAATTTTGAAGTAGCCAGCAAATAATGGTGACCTCGGCAATTGGGGCCAAAACATCATCAGAAAATCCAGGGCCTGATTAAAATCTTGATGGAATTTTCAAACGATCCACTTTATCTGTGGAAAGCGGATGGGGGTTTTTGTCTGTTTTACTCTCCAGTGTGCTAAAGGGGTTCCGTAAATTTATGCCCGTGGTGTGGGCAGGAAAAACCCCCTCTTTTGGGTGGCGAGCAAGGGGGCCTTGCCCTTTTTGGGATACAAAAGGGTCTATTGGGCCCGGAAAAACCCAAAAAAAAACTCGGTGTTGGGGACGAGATAGTCGGAAACCATGATTTTAAAAGCTGGTTTCGGGTTTTTGGATTTTGTCCCCTGCTTTGTTCGCGTTGGTGAGGTGGTAAAAAAAAGATTGCCAGAGGTCACCCATTTAGGCTTCTGCCCCTTTGGCTGCTGCTGCTGCTCCGTTACGGTCTTGGCCTCTACTGCTGTAATTTTGGCTGATGTTGTTCCACCTTTGACATTTGGGGAAACGTGAAAGCAAAAGCAACAGATTGTCCCCAGTTGATAAAATCACCCAAGGTCTCCTTTTCCTGCTTTTTACTTTTAATTTCGGTGGGGGGGAAAGGGAAAAGTGCTGAGTTTTGTTTTGTCCCGGGGGTTTCCGGGAGGGTCCCCCACCCAGAAAATGTTTTCTTTTTTTGATGGTTTTTTGCGGGGTCAGGGTTTGGGAGGAAATGGAGCACCCAAAGCATTCAGGGTGGTTTTTGACCCCTTTGAGTTCCCAAGCCTTTGGGGTTGAGGGGCATTTTTAGAAAAACTCATCTTCATCATCTCCCAAAAATTCACGCCAACCTCTTTCCAAGGGGGACGTCGGTTTTTTCTGGGTTTCCTCTCCTTCCCCTCCTTTTTCTTCCTCGGACAGCTTCAAACAGCCCTGACCCTTTCCTTTAGTGATGCCCCCCTGAGGTAGGGGGGCCCCCTTTCATAGCTTGGACCAGAACCACTGCCCAATGGGAAAAACCAAAAAATTTAGAAAAAACTGTTGGGCTTGTGGATTTGACGGAAAAGAAAGGGTCCCTTTTCTGATCTGGCCGTTTTCCTCCTCTGTCGCTGGGGGACCCCGTGTTTAGAGTGTCCAAAGATCGTTCCGAAATAAGATAAACCCCAATGCTCATTTAAAAGGTACACTCGTCCGCATGACCATTTCGGTGGCTTCTTCAAAAATGGCAAAGGGTGGTGCAGAGTTTTTTCACATGCCCCCCAAAAATCGGTGGTTAAAAACCCCCAGTTCCGCACCTGCTTTTTCAGGCCCTGTGTCCTTCGTTTTGGTTTAAAGGCAATTTCGCGGCTCCCCCAAAAAGCTGGGCCATGTGGAGGGGGGGAATTTTCCCCGCGTGTTGCCACGTAAAAAATGAGACGATTTACGGGGAGGCCGAGCTGACACTGCCAAAAGGGCCGCCCGGCGGGGAGCGGGTGCGAACGGCGGGGAAATGCGAAACCCCAGACCCCGAGCCTTCTTAGGGGCGTCCCCGAACCCGGGAAATCTTTAGAAATTTCTGGACGGACCAGGTTCTTTACATGTTTCCAGGCAAAGGGGGTGTGCTCAAACCTAACGATTTAAGGGAGGCCAGCGATTTCGCCGTTATCGGGACACCACCTTGCCTTGCACAAAAGGTTTTTTGTCACCCCGCCCGCGGGTCGGTTCGTTGCGGAGAGCGTTTCCCCAAACTTGAAATGTTTTGTGGAAAGGTCTCCAAGGGGAGATTTTTAAATTTTAACCGGGCCCGGTGGTCTCCGGGGGACGTTATTTCCACCAGGGGGGGAAAAGCCCCCCTTTTGGGGGCCGAGCCTGAGAGCCCCCGGGCACCCCCCGAGACATCCCCCCAGCTACCCGTGAGCTGTCACGAGTTAAAAGCGGCCTTTTGGGCCGGGGTTACAAATCCCTGTGTCGGTGGTGAGGTTTTTTTTTTGGGCTTTTCCCGGGCCAAAGATGCGGGCAACGCCTTGAAATTTTGATGACACGTGGCGGGCAAAGGGGAGGGGGGGCTTTTCTGGGTAAAAAATGCCCGCTCGGGGATTGGTTTGGGGGCAGGCGAGGGCCATGACGGGGCGGAACCCCCTTTTGTCCCCCAGACGGGGAAAGGGGGATTACATTTTTCCCAAGGGCCAAAAACCTGGCAATGCGCATTAAGGGTTTTTTGGGGTTTTGGGTGGTTTGTTTTTTAAAAGTTTTTTCTTTCTGCTCCCAAACCTGGAAGAAAGAAGGCTGGCTGCATTGATCCCCCCCCGGGCCCCTGTAGGGGTGAAAGGGCGGGAAAAATGGCGGAAAGGGGAAGTTTTAGGATGGGTTTTCTGGTGGTGTGGGGGTAAATCGGGGCCGGGGGAGGCTGAAAACGAGGCTGATCCCTGGGTATGACTCTGAGAGACCAAAAGGGCGGGGGAAAGGGCGTTTTGGGGGTGGCGGGGGTGGAAGGGGGGGGAAACTGAAAGGGGGGTGTGGCAGTGGTTGGGGCCCTGGCGTCGGTCTGGCCTTTTTTGGCCCCAGTGTTGCCTCCATTTTTAAATCATTTTCATTGCTGCAGTGTCCCGAAAATGTTTGGTGGTGGTTAAACCCCCCTAAGGGTTTTGGGTCTAATTAAGCGTTTACAGCAAAGGGGGGCAATGACAAACGCTGGGTGAATTAAAAGGCTTTCTTTAAAGAAGGCCCCGGCTTGAGAGGTCCTGGACCTTTTTGACGGGGAAAAAGGGGAGGAGCGGGGTTTTTCGCTGAGTTTGGTGGGGGATTTTTTCGCGGCCTTCTGCGACCCGCCTCTCCCTTTTTGTGGGGGGACCCGTTTTGACCCCCTTTCCCCCTCGTTTTTCCTCCTCGTCCACTGAAAGAAAATGCTCGGGAAGGGAAATTTGAGGAAAAAAGGCCCGGATGGATCCCCAATGTGTACCTTTTCATCATCGACACAGGTGGGTTGGGGTCCTGACTTTCGGCCCTCCCGAAGCTGCGGGTACAAGCAAGGGGGCCCCTGCCCAAAGGGGTTGCCCGACCGCCCCCGGGTTTTTTTTCCGATTTTAGGCCCGGGGGGGCCCTTTTTTTTTTACCTCCTTCCTTGGGGAGGGGCTTTCGGTAATGGGGGCAGAGCAGCTTAAAACACCTCTTGATTTTTTAACTTGCCCTTTTTGAACCCAAAAACCCTTTTGTCCTTTAAAGAGGTCTTCGACAATTTGGGTTATCCACAGTGGGGGGGGTTTCCGAGTTGAATTTGGGGTGTTCATGTTAGACGGGGTGTGTGATGCTGTTATGACATTTTTGGCCGGGGGACTGGGGAGGAAAAAGGAAGGGGTTTTAAGGGGTTGGGGGGTTTTGGGGATGCAGGGGTTTTCAATTTTCCACCTTTAAGGACAGATGGCGGGGGCGTTTTTCGTTATTAGATTCACAGGGCCCTGAAACCCGCGGGTGACAGGCCCGATGGTCCTGCAATTTACGAAACCGTTTTGGGATGCGTGTTGTCGCCAGAATGGCGGGCAACCCTTTTTGTTTCCTTTTACCTCCATGTGTAAAAACCCCCTTTGCCGTTCCAAAAATGCATTTCGCTCCCTTTTTCAGAAAAAATTTAAAAATTTTAGAAGGTTGGTTTTGTTTTGTTAAAATCCTTATTAAAAAGGGGGCGGGAAAAACCCCAGCTATTCTTAAAACCCTTTTAATTTAAAAAAAAATTGCTGGGTTCAAATTTTAAAATGCAAGGTGTTATCAAAAAATCTTTGGGGGGGCCAAAAATGAAAAAAAAGTTTCTGTTATTTTTTCGTATAATACACGGAAATTTTTTTCAACCCTTTTAATTCCCCTTTTTGTGAATATAGAATTGTTTTTTTTAAAATTTTCCGGGGTGCTGCGTCAATGAACAAAAAACTGGGGGGCGTAAAAGTCAAAAAAAAAGTATCGTTATGTTTTCGTATAATTACCCCGGTTTTTTTTTGCACCTTTCAAATTACCCGTGGTGACTATAGAATTGCTGTTTTAAGATTTAAGTGGAAGCTGCGTCTAATTTTAACCAAAAAGTGGGTGGCCCCAAAAGTCAAAAAAAACGTATTTTTTATGTTTTTGTATTTAAATTTAGGGATTTTTTTTCAACCCTTTTAAAATTAACCCGTGGGGGACCCATTTGAATTTTCTGTTTTTAAATTTTGTGGATGTGCGTCCCAAAGAACAAAGCTGGGTGCGGGGGAAAAAATCAAAAAATCCAAGTTTAAAAGTTTGTTTTACGTATAATAAGGGATTTTTTGCCCTTTCAATTCACCGTGGTTTACTATAGAATTGCCCGTTTTAAGATTTTAAAGTGGATTGCGCGTCAATGAACAAAGCGGGGGGGAAAAAATCAAAAACACGTTTGTTTTGTTTTGTATAAAACACGGTATTTTTTGCACCCTTTCCCAAATTTTTACCCGTGGTGAATATAGAATTTTCTGTTTTAAAAATTAAAGGTTTATGCTGCGTCATTGAACCAAAAAATGGGTGCGCCAAAAAATCAAAAAAAAAGTATCTGTTTTTGGGTTTTTGTATAATACCCCCGGTATTTTTTTTCACCTTTTTAATTCACTGTGGGGGACTTAAAAAAGGGTTTGCTGTTTTAAGATTTCGTGGATGCTGCGTCAATGGGAACCAAAACTGGGGTGCGCAAAAAATCAAAAAAACACGTATCTGTTATGTTTTTTTGATACACGGTATTTTTTTTGGGAACAAAACAACCCGTGGTTTAACACAAAATTTTCTGGGTTGTAATTTAACTGCAAGGTGGTATAAACAAAAACAGGGGGAAAGGGTAAAAAATTTAAAATGAAACACCTTTCTGAAAAAAGGGATACTGAAAAAAAAGTGGGGGGTTTTGCACCTAACAAAGGGGCCCGCAAGTTAAATTTTGAAATGATGTGTATTCCAAAAATAAGTTCAGGCTGCCCAATATCCGGAAAAAATTTTTTAATTTGCAAAATGTTAATAATAAAAATATTGCAAGTTTCAATGTCTTACACTAAGTCTTGGTGAACTTTATCCAGTGTTCCCTTTATTTGATAGGAACTTTTTTTGTGTTCCCCCGCGGGGCCACCCCCCTCCCCTCCCCTGGGCTTTTTCAGCGGTTGATGCTGCTTCAAAATTTTTCCTTTGCTAATACATACAATCTTCAAATCTTAAAAAAACTAAATTGGAAGGTTTACAGTAATAGTTTGAGGTTTTCTCTGTGCAGAAATTTGACCCAATTTTGCCCGAGTGTTTGGCCACAGGCCAGGAAAACGAGTCCCCTTTTTCTATTGGGGTCGCTGAAAGACTAAGGTTGAACAGGAAGGGGTGTTTTTATTTTTTTTTAAACGAGGTCATGTGATTTTTTTCCGCAAAAACGCAATTTATTCAAATCCCAGTTCCCTGACGTCGGGACACCCCATTAAAACCGGGTCATTCTGTAAACTGTTTTTTGGCCGCCAAAAAGCAGGGGAAACGCCGAAAAAAGGCGCGGTTCTTTTAAAAGATTGATGCAAGATTTTTTAACCTTTTAAAATTAATTGCTTTAAACTGAAAATTTCGGATCAAAAATTAAAACCTTGCGATTTTTAAATTTGTCGATTAAAAAATGCTCAACCCCTA
Source organism: Phyllomedusa bahiana (assembly GCA_025379985.1). Classification (NCBI taxonomy): domain Eukaryota; kingdom Metazoa; phylum Chordata; class Amphibia; order Anura; family Hylidae; genus Phyllomedusa; species Phyllomedusa bahiana. Next base: position 79,344 of record JAODAL010016098.1, read on the forward strand.
GTTTTGGATAAGGTGGTTTGGGTCTTCTGGGTCCACAAAAGAGATGACTTTGAACCCCCTCCAGAAAGCAGAGTCTAAGGGGCCCTCCAGTATTCCCAAAAGCCCCCTGGGAAAAGGGGGGATGGACTTAAATTGGGAGGGGACCCCCTGGTCCCCACCCCTGACGTTGCGTAAAGTGACAGTGAGGGCGCTTTGGTTTCAGAAGGAGCCCGGCGTTAAGGGTTTGTGGGGTAAAGGTTTAAAGGTCGGCTGGCGGGAGGCAAAACCCTAATTAGTTTTCCCCCCCTTGCCTTAAAAGGGCAGGGCAGGCAGAAGGGAAATTGGGCAAATCCCAAAAACCCCCAGGGTCAGGGTACCCGGGAAAGGCAAACATAAAATAGTGACAAAAAGGAAAGGCACCCAACGAACGGGAGTGTGGTGGAAAATGAAATAAATTTAGGGTCCAGGACCGGGGTTGGTAATCAAAAAAGTTTCCCTGGTCTCTTTAAAAATTTTAAAAAAGCCAATTTTCAGGGAAAAAGAAAATTTTGAGCAGGGGGGTTTGGGAAAAAAAGGGGAGGAGGCCCGGGGGGGGAAAAGAGACAAAAACTTTGGCCCCCTATTCTTCTTTTGATTTAATTTTTAATGCACAGTTTTACATTTTACAAATTAGCACACAAAATTAGGGGGGAAGCAATTTAGTTATTTTATCTCTTTTTTACCCCATAAAATTGAAGCTCAGAGTTGTCAGTTATCTTACCACTTTCAACCTTTTGTGTAAAGGTAAATTTACGTCCAAACCCACAGCTTCGGGGTTTTTCAGTTTTTTTTTAAGACTTTGGCCCCCCAAAAGGGTTTTCCAGGGCCAAGCCTAACCCAAAAGGGTTTTCCCGAAAAAAAACCCCGTTTTGAAGCCCGGGGGTTGGGGGGGCGGAACTTTAAAATCACCCTTTTGCTAGGGCCCATTTCTTGGGGTAAACTTACTTTTGGGAAACCATTAGTTTTGCTAATGATATATTTGGGATGTGCCGTGGGAACCAAAAATGTTTACAAAAGGTTACGATTTACAATTTAAAAAAAGCTTAAAGTTTTGGTTTTAAAGGGGAGTTTCTTAGGATTATTTCCTCTAGTGTGCCCAAAGAATGCCAATTGGAAAATTGTTAGGGTAGTTTTACACGAAGTTTTGGGCGTGATTCTTTAAAATGGGGTTTCAGTGCTGAAAAAACAATCTTAAACGCCCTCCAAATCCCTGGGGAACCCCCCCTCTTGGGTAATTTTTATGGAGTAAAATATAGAGAAGTTGCATTTAAAAATTATAAAAAGACATAAACACTTTTTCAGTATAAGGTTTACTTCACTAATATATCATATTTATGGAAATGAAAGACTATCTCTAGAGGATCAGTATTTATTCAGTCTGTACAGCAATTATGTAGGGACCGACCCCCCCATTTTTTTTATAACGTCAAAAGGGTTTAAAAGAAAATAATTTTAATAAAAAACCCCAGGGCCCTTTTCATTATATAAATAGTAGGCATAAAATGGGTTCCCCTTTTTAGGGGGTTTGAAAAAAATTTGTAAAAGACTCGAATTAAGGAAGAATATAAAGAAAAAAGAAGTTAAAAATTTTAAAGCTTTAAAAAAAGGGAAAAAATTTAAAAAGCTTCTTGAAGAATCCAAGTTGTCTCCAAGGTATTATTTACATTTTAAAACAGAATTGTTGATGCAATTTCACAATTTTTTGTAATTAAAGAGTTTTTTTACTGAATTTAGAATCTACAACCCAAAAAGAAAAATTAGGGAGTTTTAAAAAAACCATTTGAACCATTAAAAAAAGTAGGGGTTTATATATATATATGTGTGTAAAATTTTGTTTTTGTTTTTATTTTTTATTAATATATAGTATTTTTTTATTTAAAATTTTTTTATATATATATTATTTTTTAATTTATATTTTATATATATATGTTTTTTTATATAAATTTAATTTGTGTTATATTTAATATATTTATATTATATATTTTTGGGGATATTTTTTATTTTAATTTTATATATTTTATATATATATATTTTTACAAATTTATATTTATAATATATTTTATATATATATATATATATATTTTATTTTATATTATTTTTATTTTTATATAAATATATATAACTTTTTAAAAAAATATATATATTTATCCCCTTTTATTTATTTTTCTAGGTTTGTTTCTCCTAATTTTCGTTTATACACTTATTATGAGAAGGACTTACTACAAAAGAGTCATTTTGGGTTTTAGAAAAAACCTGTAGGTTTTTCATGTACCAAAACATTGCTTTTTTTTTGGTGATACGGTTTAAAAAACCCCTTGTTGCTAAAAGGGCCCCCTCTTTAGCTGGGGTTCTAGCAAATTTTAAATTTTTGAATTTATTTTTCTACCCAAAAGGATGATTAAAATTGTATAAAA